>OVAX01004647.1:0-12293 GCA_900406405.1 Lepidium africanum | reverse complement strand
CCTTTATAGTCCTTTTCTTCGGAGGTGATCTATGTTCAGCAACTTTCTTCGAAATGTTCAATTGAGACATGAGTACACAGGGAAAGTTAGAAGAGAGGTATATGATTAAGGAAATAGAAGTGGATAGTGCTGAGAGAACATGGAATAAGAACAATGATATTATCAGCCTTATAAAGACAGCACAAACAATCAGTGACGTGCAATAAAGTGATTGAGTGTAGAATTNTAAAGTGATTGAGTGTAGAATGCATCTTCCTTGCCGAATTTGCTGGTTATCATTTGATCTCCTTTTGTAATTCCCAAGGAGCTATGATTATAACCACCATAACCTGTATGAAACCTAAAGTCAAGAGTGGTTGACTGTTGTGTCAGACAACTATTATCTTGAATAGAATGCCCAAATGATAGTTTAGTTTTTAAAAGAATTATCCGGTAAGCAAACCAGTGCCTCAATGAGATCTCGTCACTTCTTTTATCCATAGATTGGAAGTAATACAGAGTGTACCTGGATAATCTCCTTTGTGTTAATTTCCTTCCTGTAAGTCTGTATGATAGAAAACGAGTTAGGTTTATGTTTGCCAAGACCCTTATTAACCTGTTATCCATCCTCGTTTTAACTCCAATTTGGTCATAAGCCTGTGAAGACCAATTAGGATCAACGAGATGATCTGCATAAGTTAGAAAATAATTCAAGGGAAAATGTTTGAGGTATTGAGCCAAAGACATTAATTGATATCCCCCCTCAGACGGCAATCCAGATTTCAATTGCCTGTACCTTGAATAGCTTTTCAATCCCATTTCATAAATCAGGAGGTTTAATCTGTGTATACCAATTTGGAGATGTAGTTCCGTTGAACAGATACGAATCCTAATATGGTCTAGAAACCTTACTCGACTTGTGAGAGAAATATCTGTAACATATGAAATTGTAAACCTTGAGATCCTCATCTCCCAGTTAACTCGCCGGAGAGAGTAGCGGACCTTGGAATCTAGATTGCGAAGCCTCACCATCACCAACAACAGCTTCAGTGAGGTCTCTTTCCATCGCTGGTACGGAATGGAGATCGGCGATAGATGCTCTCTCCGGTTCCTTTGATTCGGCATCATCGCAAGCGAGATCTCCTTTCTTTCGCACGCCGTAGTGCTCCTCTTCGGTGGTTGATGCTGGGCTATCGTGATTTGAAAAACCCTCAGAAGACTCCAGATCCACCGCCTTCTTACCCTTCCCAGGGTCGCCGGATGAAATCTGGCTTGACCTAGAAATTCCTTTAAAATCCTTGTACATATTACCTCTGAGAACATTTGAACGACATAGATAACCTTCTTTGCCTTGCTCGCCGGCGTAGTCACCATCGATTTAACCTTCGGATCCATCGAGGGTTTTAACACCGTCGTCGAGACCCTTCTGCTCCCTCCATAGAAACCCCTGTGAAACCTTTAATCTAAGATCCACCTTCGCCAGAAAACAACGCCGATCTCGTTCTTCCGGCTTCGCCGGATTTCTCCGTGGAAGCTGCTCCTTGTTCGCCGTGGTGTATGTTCGCTTCCTCCTTCGCCAGAGAGAGAATTTTTACTGTTATCTCCTGTGTCCAATTTGATCCGCATATATTGGATGTTTATTTCTTCTGTGTGTATATATAATCAAGATGAGCAGTCAATGTTTTTCTCATCAAACAATCTTCATCGTCTTCTTTTTCGCAGCTCTCACCGGCCACGTCATGTAGTTTTGATAATATCATTTCCTAAAACATAATTAAATCTAAATTACAAAAGAAAATATATAATTATGTATGAATCTACGTAACATGTAAGTGAGTGTATGACTAACCAGACTAAGTGTGTCGGTCGGAGAGGTTGTGAATGAGGCAAAGTAAGCCGGTTCGGGCCGGGCGGTGCATTTTAGCGTGGCGGCGGAAAGGAGGAGAGCTATCGTGAGCAATGTTGAGAGATTTTCCATTTTGTAATTATTAATTAATTATGGATATTAAGACCAATGACTAAACCATCTTTATATAGAGTCAATCTTGGTCAAATGTTTTCTTAATTAAGAAAAAAGAAGTTAAGCGGTCTTCTTCTTATCTTTTTTTTTCTTCTTCTTATCTTTTTTTTTTTGTCAATGTACTTATCCATTATTTAAGAAAAAAAATTCTTATTCTTTTTAAATATAAAAATATATATAACATAATACAGATAAATAAAATGTGATTAAACTTAGGTTAACAATCAGACGAATTAAGTCTAGCACGATATGTATATTTCTCATTTAACAGCATAATAGAAAACATTACTAATAAATGTAATTTACTTTGACCACGTAACAAAAAATAGAAAATAAACATGTAAACCTTATTATATTGAAACATCTAGAAGACTTGAAGTGTAACCTTTATAAAATTCAGATCTAAGAGTAAAAAGCTGATGGAGTGACGTATGAATAGTTTTGCCACTACTTGTAAGTAAGTGGGAAAAATTGAAACTGAGCCAAAACCAACTACCATAGAAACTTAAAAAGATATATTAATTTGACATTGGTTAGTAATAGACTAGTACAGTAGTCTTATTATATCAAATGTTGACGTCTTTCATGTGGTAGATGTCAATGGTGGATTTTTATTTTGGGCCATATATTAAGGTCTAATGACTTCGAATCAAATTTATGTTAGGTTTCAAAGATTACGATACACCCTCAAATATATTAATATCATTATACGTATTTATAGATCTATAACCTATAAGAAGAACCCTAATGACGAACCAAATGACGACACATGATAAATCTCAACGAACACTCCACCACAAACTTATATTTATTTAAAACAAAATTATACAAATCTGAAAAGCCATAATTAGTGGATTGCTAACAGTTCTTTTCTTTACATCCATTTATTCATATATATGTACACACAAATATGTGTTAATACGAAGGATAGAAGGCGACGACAACAAAACCAATAATTCACCATTATTGGTACGTAGAATATTATATAGTAAATTGTTGAATAGTAGAGTAAAATATAATGAAATATATTTTGTGATTAATATCATTTGTCGACGTTGGTCGAAAGTCTTTGTTAATGGATTTGCTAAGTATATTTTAAGAAAAATTATTGACAATAAATTGGAAGATTAATTATCTTAAACAGCAATATATATTCCTCTGTAGCTTTCACTATATTTTTAAAAAACTTGTCAATAAAGATCGAATATTTGCAACTCATTCGTATAAAAACGACAAAATTTGTTAAAGACGATTTAAAGGGAAAGAGTTTTGAATGTTAACATTTATTGCTAACTATGATTTAGAGACAAATTTGCAAAATGTTATCAACCACTATAAAAATGACACGTGTAAATACATTAACCACACAAATAACACAAGACCGTGTAACGACAAAATTTGTATATTGGTAAAAAGATAGATTGCATGACCTGTGTTTTTTGTGTGGTTAATGCCTTTACATGTGTCGTTTAAACTACGATTAACATAGAATTTGTATGAAAGATATAAGAATTCTCCCAACTTTAATTTAAGACTCAAACTTATTCATTTAATATATTAAAAATCTTACATATTAAAGGAGAGGCAATTTCATTTAGTGTATGGTTAAAATTTTATAAAATTTTAACATATAGTTCATAACAACTCTTAAAAATAGGATTCAGATAAATTTTGTTACAAAATTTTACACATAAATTCAAAATTAATAAAGATTTAATGGAAAAATCTCTAAAAACTAAAATTTAATAAAAATTATTCGGTTCCGATATGGGTTTGGATTCGATTTTTCCGTATACATAGATTTTTCGAGTTTGGTTTAAGACTTATTCAAATATTTTTATTTTTTGGATATAGTTTGGTTCTGTATAGATCGAGTTCGCGTTCATATTCAGGTACTTTTATATGAAAATTCAAAAGTAAAAAAGATTAAATAGAAAAATTCTAAAATGCTAAAGTTTAGTTTTTATCTGGTTCTGGTTCCGGTTCCAATTCGAGTTCAATTTTTTGGGTACATAGATTTAAGATTCATAGGTTTCTGTAATTCATATCAATTTTGGTTCGGATTTATGACCTCTAAAACAATATCTCAAATGTAATATTCCAAAATATCAATATGGATCTAACAACCTAAATGAATACAGTTATAAGAAAACAATCAAAACAACGTAATCCCGCGTTATAACGCGGCCATAATAATAGTTTCACATTATAATGATCGTCATCGTAAACTCTGTCAACTTCTTAAATATATTATCAAAATATTCTCAAAAGTTTTGAATTTCTTTCCTTTTCAGAATTATATCGTGAAATTCCCGAATATAGGTGGAATAATCAAAAACTTGTGGATTTTCATTACGTATCTAATATTGTAAATCATGAATTGTACAATATTCAGAAATTATTCGCATCAAACTAAAACTGATATGTGTTTACTTCAAGCAAAGGGAAGTTCGTTGATTAAGATCAAGGTAAAGAATAATTCTTACTATTACACTATATAATAAAAATAATATCTTCATAACAATGTCTTCTTTCAAATAGTAATTAAGTACTTACTAAGTAACTAATCAATGAGAGTTTTTTTATTATAAGCAATTACAAATCATCGAATAATAAATGCTATTATAATAGACTCAAGATTCAAGCCTATTTATGTTGGGCAAACCTAAAAAAAGAAAACAAAGGCTGATATATAAAATCTGAGTTACGTGTCAAACTTCAACGAATATTCATTCAAACTAATTAAAGTTGAATCATTACTTTACAAGTAACTGTATGCTTTCCGTCATATAAACTTTTTTTTCTTTTTCCATGATTTATACATATTACGTACTTTGATTAATGATGAGGTGAAAAACTTTTTGATACAAAGATTCCTGTAATTCTGCTTTCGTAAATATATGTTAAAATCGATTAATCTGTAAAAATGTATACATATATCTACGAAGAAAGAATTAAATTATTAGAAAATTATCTACATATATTATCAAATTGTAAAATATTTTGCTGATATATAAAACCCTAGAAAGCTTGGCTCCTGCCTTATCGACAGTAATAGCCAATAGGTCCCTCTTCTCGTAAACTTTAGTGCACACGACACATTAAATGTATAAAGATTTGTTATTTCTGACTTAGATGTGCAGATTCACATAATATATCAGTGAAATAATGATTTAATAATGATAAAATGAAATTGGGATTAATGAAAAAGCTAATATGTGAAGCTTTATGGTTGGGACATTAAAGTTTGATTTCACATGAGACCGAACCAAAACATGAGTCTGGCAATTTATAAAGCTGCTTATATAAGTATATATGCTTTTGTCCTATAGGAGAGATCTATGGTTATGCATGTGGCCGTTGCTTCACATTTATTTATAATCCTAATTTAGCTATTTAAATGTATTTAAAAATGTTATATTTGAGTCAAGAAGTAGGTGGTTCTAATGGATTGCCTCTGATTTAACTTGGTACTAGGTAGTGAGTTCAAATCCTACTAGTTTCAGTGAGAGTAATTTGGCTATGGATCGGGTTTTTGTCGATCCCATTTGTAGAATGAATGAGTAAGGTTGACAAAAAAAATGTTATATGGATCGGACCTTTGTCGATCCTGCAGGTGGCCTTTAACCTAGTAGCAGGTGGTAAGTCCACTAAAGGCATGTGCATTTGCATGTCAAGGGATCGAATCCTGCCGAATGCATTATACAGAAATTTGGCTAATTGGCCGAGTAGTTGTGGCTAATATTATAAAAAAAATGTTATATTTGATTGTTGGATCAATAATGAAAAGTCCATTTTCAATAAGGAATTCCAAACTAAATTATATTGCTTCGTAATTTACAAATAAAAATCTGATATTTCACACTTCTCTAATTTATATTTTTTTTTTTACAAAATCTAAATAAACTTATTACTAAATTTATGTTCAATGTTTCCGAGTAGCAAGCAAGTATATATACTTTACTTTATGGTCTTAGGTTAAGTTATAGGGCTTCTTTAACAAAAGCATTGGTCTCATTTCTCATGCAAAGTCACCAGTTGGGTTCAGTTCATTCGAAAGTCTGTTTCATTAGATTCTTTTTATTATTTTATAAAAGATAATAATTTATTTACTTCATCTTTTATTTTCAGATTTAAATGATGATTCTAGTCTCCTCTCTACAATAGTACAATGTATGTGTTTAGTCCGTGTCTTAAGAAAATTAGATAAAGAAAGATTTTGCTTTCTTTCTTTCTTTTCTCTTTTTGTAAAGATTATTAAACAGTGTAATACAAAAAAACAAAAAACAAAAATTACAATATAATGGCCGTCATTATTATAACCAGTGAATCTTTACAAACAAATTTATACTAATTTTAACTGACTTACATAAAAATAAAAATAAAGTTCAAATATATATATATATATAGTTGATAATTGCGATAATTTTCTTGTAACAAGGAAAAAAAATTAAGAAGCAATGCCTGCAATTTGAAAATATGAAAGGTAAAGTTTTACTATGAATAAAAATAGATATTCTCATTCTTTGCATTTTCTTAAGAACGTGTGTGAAATGTGGAATGTTTTCTTCATCACTAAGCTATTGAAGACATTTGGTTAATAAGATTTTTCAAAATTGTTAATTTCAATTTTTTAGTTATATGGACCCAAAACTAGTAATGGTGACCCACGAAATATTTCTTGCTTTTTACAAAAGTTGCCTCTAACAAATTTAAATTGCAAGTTTTTAACCCCACCATAGTGCAACATGACTCAAAAGCTGTTTATACAGTATAAATACGGTCGTACATTGTATTTTACAAATATGACGAAATTACCCCTTAGTTTGTCTTTAAATATCAATCTCCAACAATGCAATTCTTCCCTTTTCCCCTTTCAATTTCTCTCATCTCTCTATTAGAAAAGAATATAAGCAATTATGTTGTCTACTGTACCGGCCTTCTCATTCTCTGAACCGGGTTTGGTTACTCAATTCTCGAGTTTCCAAACCGGGTTTACTCCAAGGGAAATGGACTACTCTGATCTCTTTTCTGTTAACCAATTGTCTCTTGAACCAGCCGTACCAAGTCCTTGTTATGGTGAATCCGACACTGGTTCTGTCAGAATTAATTCTGGTTATCATGACATGAAAACCGGTTCTGATGAATTTTGTGACGGTTTCGTCAAAACTAAACCCGGTTCTGACGATACCGACGGATTAGATGGTCTACTTTGCTCTCATGCAGAAGAACCGGACTCGGATGACCCAAAACACAGAACAACCATTGCGAATTTCGGTTCGGAAGAGCAGAGCCATAAATTGAGGCAACCGAAGATGACTGAAGAGAGGAAGAGGAAGAGGATGGAATCAAACCGGGAATCAGCTAGAAGGTCAAGAAGGCGTAAACAAAATCACATTGATAATTTAAAGAACCAAGTAAACCAGCTTGATCTACAAAACCGTGAGCTAGGAAACCGGCTCCGGTTAGTTTTGCACCAACTTCAAAGAGTTCATGCAGACAATAACCGGCTCGTAACAGAACAAGAAATTCTCCGGCAAAGATTAGCACAGATGCGACGGATTTTGATTATCAAACAACTTCAACAACAACAACAATGGGAACTTCATAACAGAAGAATGGTCATGACTGAACAAAACCAATCTTCGATCATTGATCATCAAATTATATTATAAGAAAAAAAGAACATATTGAAAATTTAGAACAATACCTCTAAGAAAATAATTGTAGATGAGAGCAAAATATCTCTCTCTCGCTCTATCTCTCTATGTAAATGATATGTAAGGTTAGGACGAGAAAATGATAGTTTTCGAATTTTCTTTCCTTTCCACTTTCTCTTTCTATATTTGACTCCAAGAGTTGAAATAAAAGGGAATTTTATTTTAGTTTTTTTTTCTTTCCTTTCATACTGTGTTAGATGATAAATATATATTTTGCTTTTTAGTCATATGATAATTGTTGGTAAATATTTAAAAGAGTTATTATTCAATACAGTGATACAAAATAAAAATTAAATAAAATCTTACATATTAAAACGGGAAACAATTCATTTTGATTGTGTTATAAACTTTAGGATAAAATTAACATATGGTTCATAACAACCTTTAAAATAGGAATAAATTAGTTTTGTTGCAAAATTTTATACAAAATTCAAATTAATAAAGATTTAATAGATAAATCTCCAAAAATGTAAAATTTAATATACAATAATTCGGATACAAAATCGGTTATTAATTTTGCTACGGTTCGGGTTTGAATTTGGTTTTTGAGTACATGTATTTAGGACATACTCTGGTATTTTGTCGAGTTCGGTTTCTCTAATTTGGTATTTTGGTAGGTTGTTCTAAGACTTATTCGGGTATTTTAAATTTTCGAACAGAGTTCGGTTTGGTATTGATCGAGTTCAGGGTCGTGTATTTTTATATAAAAATTCAAAATCAAAAAGATTTAATAGAAAAAAAATCTAGAAAGCTAAAATTTGGTTATTGATTTTGTTTTGATTCGAGTTTAGTTAGTTTTTTATATACATAGATTTAGGATCTATTTGGGTAATCTGCCAAGTTTGGTTCCTCTATTTCGATTTGGATTTAGGACCTCTAAAACAACATCTCAAAACAATATTCATAACATCAATAAAGGTCAAAAAAAAAACTAAATAAATAAAAATTGAAAAAAAAAAAAGTCAAATCTCACAAACCTAAGTAGGTATAATCCTAATAATAGATTAAAGTCTGTGCATCCAATTCAAAAAACTACACAAACCTATATTATATTTCATTATTTAACATTACTATACAACCAACGGCAATTGTTGTTGCAAATAATTAAGAAATCAATTATTCTAAATTAAATTATTACTTACTTAGTGGAAATGTTGTGGGTTGACATCATGCAATAGAGTCTGTGGATGTTAAAATAATTAATTTTCACTAAACTCAGGTACTATAAGCATATTAAGCCGGTTAACACAGAGAGGGATGAAAAAGGCCTTAAGGGCCCAATTAAATATTTTTGGATCAGAAAGCCCAATCCATAACATGTTCACAAGTCCATTTTCGCTTGAAATGCACACTCAATGTCTAATTTCATGAAAGAACAAGATAACACTAGTTTGAATCTAACGAGAATGAAATTTTTGTTTCAAGATTGTGATCAAATCGAGTATTTTATCAAACAAATCTAGATTCAGAAAGAATTGAAATTTTTGGAAGGAAAATTTTATAATTTCCTCTGTTAAGCCTACAAAGAAACAACAGAAGATAAAGAAACAGAGAAAAATACAGAGCCATTTTTCTTTTTTCAGTTTTGTGCCTCGGGACTTAAGTTTCAGTTTCAGGTTGTGTAATGAAAGTAGTCACCATTGTTTCTGTTGTTCTCAGCGATAGGACTACTCACGGAGCTGTTGTTAGAGAGTGAACAAAATGTGGACTTTTGCAAAACCCCTGTAGGAGAAGATCCTAATGTTGGACTATTCGTAGTGCTGTTTAGTACTTCGCCTAATGGACCTCCTAAGGAGTTTCCCCATGAGATCGGTATCCAACTATTCATCTTTTTGACAGGCTCCATTGTTGTTTCCTCGGTTTGGATTGACAAGTCAAACTCTCGTGATAGCCTGAGAGGTGAGAGTGTGGTTTTGTCTTGAGCAGTGTTGTTTGTAGAGGAAGGAGATGATGATGTTATTGGAATTGACATTGAAAGCTGTGTCCAATCTGATTTCAGCTCTTCGGGCCAAGGAGATTGGTTCTGATTCCCAGAATGCTTGTCTTGACTGCTGCTAAAATCCAGGTATGATGATCCAAAGCTCTTTGCGGAATTCGGGTTGAGTAAGGAGTCAGAGGATATGTGTCCAAACTCAAAAGGGTTGGTCTCTCTTTGTTTCTGATTAATAACCGGAGATTCCTTGGGTTGTAAAGGAAATATAGAAACTCCTTGCGGATTTTGAACTCTGTTTTGCAAGAATAAGTAAATTATGAACCAGAATCAACAAATAGGTGAAATATCAAAAGATATGTAAGTATGATTTCTTACCTGTTGTTGTTAGGTAGAGAATCTGTAGAAGGATTAAGATATTGACCTCCAATGGCGAGGCTGCGGTTACTCGATGCAAGAGCATTGTTCTTGTTAGTACTACCAGCTACTACAGGCTGTTGAACCTTTGTAACCGCTTTGGAGATGGCAGCAGCAGCGGCGGTTTGGCCAGATTGGACTTCCACAGGCTTTCTTGAACGATGACGGCCTCTGTTGATGTGTCTTTCACAGTATTTCTGATCAGGAACAGCGTCTCTTGAGCACCGCCATTTCTTTCCATCTGTTCTACGGCATCTTCCTGGCTCAGGATCCATGTTACCGCCTGCAAAACCTAGATGGAAAGATCCCCATCCAACTACAGAAAGCCAGAGATAAAACAGTCATTTTCCATTGCAAACAACACTTCCTAAAGACTTGAAGCTTACAAACCTAAATGACACACTAATTGCCAACAATTCACTATAAGCACAACTGTTGAAATCTCTGAGAGCAAAGAAGAGCTAAAACTAGATTCCATCTCCACTAAATACTTAATCATAACCAATTTGTAATCACATGATCATCAATGGCAAGTTATCTGCAACTAGAAATGAAGCTTACAGGAACTAGGAGGCAAAGATCCATAAGGGTAAAAAGACTTCTTGATTGAGATGAGCAAACTAGAAGGAACTGGGACATTGGCTGTAATATACTTATAGATCAATGCTTGTTGCTCCAACTCAGCCCATTGAGTCAAAGTAAAAGGTCCTTTTACACCAGTGAAGTTTCCTTGCATGCTCATGTTCATCATCATTCCACCAGAACCATATCCTCCTACATTCCACAAAAACTATGTTTACAAAGTCGAAATTTGAGATTGTGACTAAGTACTCATATCACCAAATACAGTCTAAATGACTAACAAAACCAGACCTGAGTTTCTGAAGAAGGGAGGTGGAATCTGGTGAAGATAAGGCGAGAGAGAAGTCCTGTTATTGATATCATTATCTAAACCAACATATTTACTGAAATCAAGAGCTTCTGGTTTATCTGAAAAGCTAAGCATGTGTTCTTGCCGACGAGAGTCGGAAGAAAGAGGAGAAGCAGATCTCATAAGAGGAATGCCTTGATGAAACGGCGTCGTTTTGTAATAAGCAGCTGCAAAAGAAGAAGATAAGTTATCTTCTTCAGTTGTTGTTATTGCTCCTCTTACTCTTGCTAACTTTGAGCTTCTTTGCAGGTAATCTTCACTATCAAATCCGGATCTATCTTGTTTAGATCCTCTAAGTTCTTTTTCACCTTGTGACCCGTTTTCATTACTTGTAACTGACCCAAGTGTTTGAACTCCAATATCCATTAGAAGTTGATAAAAAAAAAACAAATAGAAAGTTTAGATAATGACTTGAGAGATAGTTTCCATGGGAGGAAGAAAGCTTGAACAGAGCTCAGAAGAGAGAGATAGAGATAGAGGGAGAAGAACGAGGCAGAAGTTTAATTGAATGAGATATTCTGTTTCTTTTTTTTTTTATAAAGAAAATGAAATATTTATACTTATAATAAGAGATGAAGCTTTGGAAGGAGACAAGAATGGTACCTAAAAACACAATCCGGATCTCAGACATGTTACAACATATTTATCCATACTTTTCATTATTAATTTTGCTTTTCAAATCTTCTTTGTTTATAAAAGGTACAAACTTCACTTACAATTTTTTCCTTGTTTTCATTATTATTATTTAATTTATAGAATTGTTAAATTTTTATCTTTTATTGACGTTGATTTAAAAGTAGATTTTTGAATATTAGAGTTGTAAATTATGGTCCTAGATCATTTAAGTATATTATGGTCATAGTTTCTACTATGTTCAAAGTGTAGCTGGTATATTATTTGAAGTATTGTGACAGTTTTCCCAATGTGTATTTGATTTCTTTATCGGGTTTTATATTTTTGTTTTTTACGAAATTTCTTTTCTTATGATATAAATATGTTTTTAGGAAAACTAGCTGTAACCCTTTAACGTTGCTAAAAAGAGTAGGAAAATAGCTGTAACCTGTGGCGTTATTAGATTATTGTGGCCAATATTATTCATTTGAAAAAATTAATGGTTTATAATATAAAGTTTTCATATAAAAAACTACATGTAATTTATAAGAATTTGCAGAAGGAAACAAAGGGTGAAGTTTAAGTGAGATTTGCAATATATATGTGTGTATATATATATATATTTTGAAGCTTTAAGTGAGATATTAATCTAGGAAAGCAAATAATAGAATTGTCCTATTCAGA
>OVAX01004646.1:0-12294 GCA_900406405.1 Lepidium africanum | reverse complement strand
CTAAGATTAGTGAATCTAGTAGATGGCATTCAAGATTAGGGCACATAAATCTTGATACCATAAAGCGAATGGTAAGAGATGGTGTTGTTAAAGGGATACCGAAGATCAATATAGAGAAAGAAGTTTGTGGATCATGTTTACTTGGCAAACATATTCATAAGAGGTATCACTTCATAAGCGAATGCATTGAGAATGGTCAAATAGAAGTTGCACATGTTCCTGGAAACATGCAAAAGGCGGACATTCTAAGCAAGGCTCTTGGAAGAATTAAGTTCAAAGAAATGAAAGACCACATTGAAGTTAAAGATTTGGAAGAAATCGACATTAAGCTTAAAGGGGAGAATGTTAGAGTAAGCTTAATGTCAAAGACTTGTTGAGCAAGTTTGGTAGTTAGGTTAGATAAGATTTATGAGAAATTTTAGGAAGTTATTGAAAATATAGTTTTTCTTTATTTGAGAAGGAATAATTTTTCTTATTTGATAAGAAATAGTTTTCCTTATTTGAGAAGAAACTTATCTAGCCTATAAAAAGAGATGCCAAAATTGTAGCATAATTATGAGTTCATTATTTGAAAGTTTAGGTTTTTGAGTTATTTTTCCTAAGCTAATAAAAAAGAGTTATTTCTTTATAATCTTTGAATTCTAACACAGATACCCAAAAAAGTTTGGAAGGCAGCCAATTCGTGATCATTTGGTCTGTGAAGACATCAAAGCGTCGTTGTAAAAGTTTTTTCGTATACCCTTTTAAGCTTTTAATCTCTCACCTTGTTTACATCTTATATAAACTATATGACTATACAAGCCATGTTTGTTACTTTATTATGGCAGGTGAGTTAATTTATGATTTTTACAAGAGAACTTAAAATAAATTAAACAATTCACAAGAAATAAATCAGTTAATGATCTTCATTTTTCTCACATATATATAACTTATATATACATACAAACAGGCTTCAATACCGGTCGACACTAACAAATTGAAAGAACTTAATGAAGAAAATAAACAAAGAAAAGAACAAATATTTATCTTTTCTTTGATTAACATTCAATTCAATCTTCTGCAACTGAGAATAAGTTCCTCCATTGCGGAATTTAAGCTCTACCTTGTATCTCCATTAGACTGCAAGGACCCATCTTGTATCAGCTTAAGACTAAGACTGCTAAACCAGTCTCTCGAATATTGCCTCGAAGCTTTTCTCCAATCTGTTCCTGTTTTCATCATTGTTGCAAACTCTTCATAACTTATCTTTCCATCCTGTATAGTTTCAGATTCAAAAACATCCAATTGTTTAATCTTTTCATGCCTTATATAGAAAAGGCTTTACACTTTTGAACACTCATGTATATTTTACCTTATTGGTATCAACATCAAGGATAATGGTTTCAACAACTTCTTCACTTGTTGTGTCAAGTTCATCAGCCAAAGCATTTCGTAACTCTTCTACTTCAATATAACCACTCTTGTCTTTGTCGAAGAACGAAAACGCTTTCTTTATGTGCTCTTCGTTGCCTATCTTCCTGATGTGTACTGATATGGCTACAAATTCATTGACATCTAAGTATCCATCTTTATCAACATCTCCCTGTTATAGCAAAACTAGCTAAAGCCAATGCATTGCTTGTGAAAACTTTTGAATGAGTAATTGTTTTAATAGCTTACTGCATCCATCAAAATTTGAATGTCATCTTGAGGAACAACAATTCCGAGTTTCTTCAACCCGATTCCTAGCTCGTTGATTGTAATCTTTCCTCTATTGCTTGTGTCCATTACTTGAAATCTTTCTTTAATGGAGGATGCTTCTTCAACTGATAAATGCTCAGCAATAACCCTGAGTGCTCTTTTCTTAAGCTTGTTCATAACAGAGAATTGCTTAAGCCTTGCTCTTACGGTTTCACCTAATGATACATTGGGAGCATTCTTACCATTCTGTATCCAAGGATGATCTGTAAACACCAAAAGATGATTTGAGTCTTTATTACTGATTTTTCATGAGGAAGAAAAACGATTGCATTTGAATGCAGAGATGATACCAAGCACTTGTTGAGCTGTAAGCCGTTTCTTTGGATCAGGCTGAAGCATCTTCCTGATCAGATCTTTTGCATTTTCAGAAACTTTAGGCCAAGGATCTCTTCTGAAATCGAGTACAGATCGAAGAATTGCTTTTGCTACTCCATGTTCGGTTTCTGCAAACAATACATTTATAAAAAGAGCATCATTAACTTTGTATGATTCTACAACAACTGACACAACACAACTGGTTTAAAAAAACTAAACCTGCCCAGAAAGGTGGAAGACCACAAAGCAATATGTAAAGAATTACTCCTGCACTCCAAATGTCAACTTCTGGTCCATAATTCCTCTTTAATACCTCTGGAGCCATGTAGTATGGACTCCCAACAATTTCGTTAAACCTCTCTCCTGCAAAACAAAATACTTGTGTGTTAATACATTGCTTCTAATTCCGTGAAAACCGAGCCGATCTAAGTTAAATCATTACCTGGACTAAAGAAAACCGAAAGACCAAAATCAATAGTCTTCAAAGGTGCATTTTCCTTTTTGTTTCCAAACAAAAAGTTCTCAGGCTTTAAGTCTCTATGCATTACTCCATGCTTATGACACATCTGTAATATACATTGAATAAACCACATTACTCAAAATCATATCAAAAACCACATCAATAATGTCCAACAAAATTCATACATCAAAAACCTCACAAACCTGAACAACTTCCATGATCGTTGTAATAAGTTCAGCTGCAGCTCTCTCTGTATAATGTCCTCTAGACACAATCCTATCAAAAAGCTCACCACCTTCACAAAGCTCCATAACCAAATGCACAGCTTTATCATCTTCATAAGTCTCTTTCAATGTAACAATATTAGGATGCTCAGGCATTTGCCTCATGATCTCTACTTCCCTCTTAACGTCCTGTATATCAATCGATGTCTTCAACTTCTTCTTTAAGATCGATTTGCAGGCAAAAGTCTCTCCGGTCTCGATCTCTGTGCATAGATATGTAACCCCAAACTCTCCTCGACCTAACTCACGACCCAATTTATATTTCTGCTTAATCTCATGACCCGTTGGTTCATTCAAAACCACAAGCTTAAGACAATCGTGATGATGACCATCATCGTTTGAGAAAGGATTTGTAAATTTAAAACCTTTCTTATGTTTATCATAATGAATCAATGATCGAGCCGTTCCACAACAATTACCCATTATACAAAAATATTTTACAATTAATTAAATAAACCAATCTTCGAAATCTCTCGAAAGAAAGGACTAATTAAGAACCCTTATAAAATGCTAGCTTATACAGATTCTGGAAAAAATTTCCAGTGAAATGGGTATAATTTGAGGAAACCTTACTAAAATCAATGGAAATTAAAGGATCTTTGACTTGGAATCGAAGAAGATGAAGCGAATCATATCAAAGTTTTCTTATTTTGCCTCAAATTTTACAGAAAGTTTGAGTTTGCAAAAGATTGAAGGAGAAAATAACAGAGAGATGTTGGAAGGAAGGTTTTGTAAAAAAAAAGCACAATTTTCCTTCCCTCCCTAATCTCTTTGTATTTTCTCGTTTTCTTTCTGTTTTTTTGGTAAAAGATGAGTCTTACTTCGTAAATTTATTTTTAGGTTATTTTCCGTATTGTCCAAGTAACTTTAGAAAGAAAGAAAAGTACCCTAATAAATGAACGATTTTACGATTAAGCTCATCTTAATGTTTGATTGATATGCGGTGAACATGTTCCCAAAGAGAAAACAAAAATTTGCTTGTTAGATGATTAATTGTCAAGTTCACCATCTTGTGTAATATTAATACATTCGTCAATGAAGTTAGCTGTTTTTTTTTATTTTTTGTAACTCAGGACTTCCCAGACCCTGGATCTGGACTAATCTTATGGATAGACCTTTACTTCCGGATATTCAAATGGGCCGAAAGCATGGATTCATATCCATATAGGGGTGACTAGGAAATTGTGACTTAATACTAATCTCATGGATAGACCCTCACCTCCGGGTATTCAAATGGGCCGAAAGCATGGGTTCATATCCATATAGGGGTGACTAGGAAATTGTGACTTAATTTCGTATAATAGAAGAATAAAACTTGCGAACATTTTGAAGTCTCAAACATATTTTCTACCACTTGACCACAAGTTCCTTATCAGCTATATTGTTGTTTTTTAATTGTAAGGATTTCGAAAAGACTTCTTTTTTGGTACGAATCACGAAGAAATATAACTACAAATTTGTTTTCTTATAGTAATATTTCATTATTACGGAATCATCACAAAAACGTCACAAGTATTGTGACGAAAATCACAACTTATTTTAAAAACTACTAATTCATAAAAGAAATATATATATATATATATATATATATGTAACAATAACATTAAAACCAAAAAAGAAAAGCAAAATACGTAACCAAAATTCTATATAAACGTCTCAGGTTTGTGAATAATATATTTAGTTACAAAATTCTGTAATAACTCAAATTTTTTGTAGAACAAGATAGCTTAATTAGTTAAAATTTTGATTCTATCTTTGTTCCATTTTTAGTTATTTATTTTTTGTTTACATTTATCTAAAATCGTCAAACCAAAATTCTATATAAACGTCACAGGTTTGTGAATAATATATTTAGTTACAAAATTCTGTAATAACTCAAATTTTTTGTAGAACAAGACAGCCTAATTAGTTAAAATTTTGATTCTATCTTTGTTCCATTTTTAGTTATTTATTTTTTGTTTACATTTATCTAAAATCGTCTAATGAAAAAGAAATTATTTAGTCAAACTTCAGTATTAAACTCTGAATTGCTATAACACTAATAACCCTGGCTTAATTTGAATAGAAGGGCTTGGAGGTTCTTCAGGCCAAATGACCAATGACCTTTCCTTATAGCAAAGAATGAGCTACAGTGAGATTGACGATTCAAGAGAGAAATAATAATTTTAATTGGGACCTTGTTTAATACGAAAATCTTTAATCTAGATAAGGTCCATGCATCATGCATTACATAGGTCAAATTAATGTACTAAATTAATATGCAATAGTTGTAACTAAATAAAGGATTTGATGCTAAACTGATAAACTAACGTACTAAAGTTTGTGAAGAAAATATTAATGTAAATTTCTTCCTACTCATTAATATATATATTGTCTTCTTTATGCTTTACAATTACGAAGTAGAACTCTTTATGTAATACTCAACTGGACCAAACAATAGATGGTTAAAACTCACAAGACATATTCATCATCAATTCATCATGTCGAGAGCAAAATTTGAATAACACGCCATTGAATAATCTACAGGAGTATTCCTAAACGTTCCGATACTTAAATCCGATCGAGTTGGGTCTTTCAGGTTTTCCGATTCGTTGATATAAGACCATTGAGCTAACGAGTAGAAACATAGCTCTTAAAGTAAAATTTATAGAACGCTGAGTTTATAATAAAACAAAGTAAATACATAGTTATTTCTTGTTTATTATTTTTGACATCGAATCCAAATAGTTAGTCAAGTCAATGTTTAGTTTTTTATTTTTAAACACTAGAAAATTTGCATAAATAAATGCTAAAAATACATTATTGATAAGCCAAATAAAGTAAGAAGATCACCATAAATACAAGAATAACCACAAAATATAGGAAACTAAGTTTAGGCTGACTACTTGAAAGTTGTATTTATTAAAACTAGTTATAACCCGAAAAAAATAAAAAACTACATCATTTTAATATGTTATGGTCCTTATAGATAACATATTTTTTTACTGTTTACATTATCATGAAAGCTATGGAACAAAAGTCATGGTGTTTTATACGAAATAGTACTCCTATATCCAAAGAATTAGTAATAATATCTGTAAAAGGCTGTTGTTAGGACTTTATTTTTAACTTTTAAAATCTAAAGTCATTTTTGTTTTAAAAACCCTTAAACCACTTCTAATTATTCTAAAGTCAAATATAAGGCTCATACTTCGTTTAATATTTTAAGGTGGAATAGATATCGACATAATTCAAACTTTAACAGTCTATTTTTGTTAGGATTATCGTCAATTAGAATACTTCATATTTAACTTTCTTAATAATGCTGACTAATATTTTCATTAAAAATAATATTAATTATAAGAAAGAAAATACAAATGCCGCATGTTCTCGTTGGCAACTTGTGAACCGCCTTTATTTAGTATTATTTTTTAGTAATGTATTTTACATAAAAATGATTGATAATTGGTTAAGTAGTAATTCTTAAGTAACTTGTATAAGATCTAATATGTCAAAATTAAATGTCTAATTTTCTACCAATTCAAACATTAGTCCAAAAATAGTTAGAGATTTCTGTTCTCACCATTTATTTGTTTGGTCAAAATTTTGACTATTTATTTGGTCAAAATTTCATTCGTTTTTTAAAGTGAATATATTAGTATATATAGCAGTCTGCACCAAGAAGTCCAAAAAACATACTAGCAATTTTTTCTTAACTGAATTTCGGAGGACTATCTTTTTGTTTTTTTGTTTTGTGGTCGAGAGGACTTTGTTTTTGTTTGTCATCTCAAAACGAACCAACTTAAAAAAAAACTTTAAATTGCGTTGATGAACGTTTATCTATTTCATGAACTCATGATGCCTCAATATAAAACCATTTACAACATAAATCACAAACAAATATGTATATATGTGTACGTCTTATTTTTGACTGCATATAATAAATCTTTTTTTTTCAACAATTAGATTGACAATGTCTGATCTATAGTCAAAGTCCACATTCTAAAATTTTTTTTTCCACTTGTATTGGAAAGGAATCAAACCCTAATATTTAAGAATTTGTAAAGTAAGCATTACCACTGATTTACATGTTCTCGGCATAATTAAACACCCAATAATGGATTTTTTGTGTGTTATATATATGGCTTATTTTCTTTTAAACTAATACAGTATATATATATATATATATATCATTAACTTTGTTACAAAATATTTTCTAATTTAATTAGCATTGTTGATATAGCAATTCAATTGTAATAATTCATCCAATTTCTTCGTCGATTCAATCTTTTGCACTATTCAAAACACAAAAACAATAATTTAGCAACCGATATGTCGGGGCGAACTATCAATTATTTCTATCGTACTATTTCTCCCTAAAACACAAACATGTTTCATGTAATTCTTAAAAAGCGCTCTTCTGTTAAACTATATATATATATACATTGGTTAATATCCATTTCTGCAACATTTTCTACCAGAATTCAATTTTATATAATTTTGTAAGCGTAATTAGATTTAAGGTTTTCATTTAGAATTAAACTATGGATCTATCTAATAATTGACAAAAAAAAAACGCAAGAACGAAAGAAACAAGTTGAACAAATGCAGTGGACGCGAAATGAAATTGTTAATTTACGACACCAACTACACATAAGCAACAAAAACAAATATACTGTGAATTGAAAAGTATATTAATAAAATTTTTTTACAAGTATAGTTACTGTCAAATGTTAAGATAATGTTTTCTTAGTTATATACTTTGTTTGTCAACCTATCGACAAGACATAATTTATAGCCAAAGCTCATATTCTAAAATTTTTTTTTTTTCCTTCTTTTTGCATCGGGAGTGATATACTGCATTTTTATCAGTTTAAACCCTTATTTTCCATTGTTTTATTGAGTCAAAGTATGTGTTTTAGAGTCTTTTAGTCTGTTTTAGAGTCTTTTCAGATCATAGGTCACATTTGGAGAAGATGAGCTGTTTTGAGTGAAAACGTGCATATGGAGATGCAGAATCCTGCAGAAGCGTTAGAAGTTTGGCTTCTTTTGAAAGGCTTCCCACCGTTGGATCGAGCTGAAACTTGGACACAAAATAGCCACGTGAGTTAGCTTTCATTTGGAGGTTTTTTGAGGGCAATCAGACAAGTGGTTAGGAATATATGACAATTTTACCAAAGCAATGTCATTCTGGCCTAGAACAGACGCGATCGAGCGATCAACTCCTTGATCGATCGATCAAGTATCCTGAGAAACTGCCGCTCAACCTGATGATTGACCATTCTACCTCTTGATCCATCGATCATCGATACTGCGAACAGAAAACCAGATTTTCCTTATTTTGTACCAGACGCGTTTTTAGCCTATTTAAATAAGTTTCTGAGAACTTTTAGGTATCCTATCATTATTTTCAATAGCCACTCTTGTAACATTTGAGGGAGAAGATCTCTATCCTCCAAAACACCATTGGAGAAGATTTTTGAACCTTATTTGCTTTTAATTTCAGTTTATTATTATGTTTATATTCTTCTTCTTTGTTTGCTTCCATTCCATCATGTCTGAGTAGTTTCTTATCAGGTTTAGGGATTTAGGGATTCAATAAATTAGGAAAAAATAGGTTGTTGCTTGATGTGTTGTCCATCTAAGGTTTATCTTAATGCTTAGGTTAGAGTAATTAACTAGCCTATGATTTCAGATTACCTAACTCTCCAAAAGCTTGTTAGAAATTAGATCCTCCTTAGGTGAGCAGTTAATCCTTAACCGCGACAGCTGATGTTAAGGTTGATTATGGACTTATCAGACTTGTTCATTAATGCGTGTTTAGATCTCTGGAACCAACGATAGTTAGGATATCTAGGATGTTAGATGCAGTAATTGCTGTCACAACAGTGGGTTAGTTATAAAAGTTATGTTTGAGTCGAGATTGGTATAGAATTGTCCCTAAATAGTTTCCTGATGAATTCTCTGCTTCCTGATGAATTTTGTGTGCCTGATGCTTTTATTTATTGATTTCCATATCGTTTATTGTTTTGTTTAGTTTCCACCTTTATTTGATTTGTCTTAACTTGAGTTTAATCTAGAGATTGATAGTGTAACCATTGGTCCTCTTGGATTCGATCCTTAAGTGCTACATCGATACGATACGCACAAGAGGTTAAATTGGTATAATTAACCTTGTATCAATTTTTGGCGCCGTTACCGGGGACCAATTTTGTTGCTTTTTGATCTAAGATTGAACTTTAGTCTAAGATTTTCTTTACTAACATTTTCTTTTTACTTTCTCTTTGAATTATGTGTCTAATATGAAAGCAAGTTACTGACAATGAAGCCTTACATTGATTGGTCATACGATGGAGCAGACATTGATGAATGGACTCGTTACAAATATTTCCAAGATAAAACATGCAAGTAGCAATCCTCTGATCAGAATGAGCTTATTGATATGTTGCAACAGCTTTTTCATAATCAGCAACAATTTACGTTGGAGATCGATGCAAAACTTGAGAGGGTGAACAACGATCTAAACAGTAAGCATGAAGAGGTGTGTGCACTTGTGGAGAAGCATGATATCAAGATTGCTCAGGATGGTGAAGTAACCTCCATCATTGACTACAACAGAGAAATCAATGAGATTGCCAAGCTGGTGTTTAGCAACGAATCAGAGTATGAGGATTGGGTTGCTAGTGTTCTTACACAAGAATACACAAAGAGCCATATAGAAGCTACATGTAATTCAACCCTTGAAATTGACGGTTTTGAGGAGATTTCATTGCCTTGCACTAAAAAGGTAGTTTTTAGTAAACTCTTTCTCATCGACGAATGCTTGGATTTATCATGTGAGTCTCAATATAAAGTCGACTACTCTCTAGTAAATTCAACTAATCTTGAGATTGATTTCATCTTTCCATCAAATGCATTTGATTCTCCAAGTAGTTTGAACTTTAAACAATGTCTTAAGAAATATTTTGCACTTGTGGTAACTTGTTTTGATGAACACATGGTTCTGCCAATATGAGCAATTACCTTTCTGTTTTGGTATATTGTCTATTATGAAAATAGGAGAGGGACAAAAGGTGCATTGGCTCAACCTTTCGATTCTTATGACTAGCACCATGAGAGTCAAGCTAACGACTATAAACAAGCACTGAGTGGGAGGCAACCCACTAGTAGGTAGTTTTCATTTTCTGCATTTTTCGTTTTATGTTTTCTTGTTTTTGTTTTCGTCTGTTTCAGGTAAGAGAAATCTAATCGAGACACTATGATCGATCGATCAATGCTGGGATCGATCGATCCTCGACTACCAGGAGGTATACGCTCGATCTCGTGATCGACCATCATGATAATGATCGATCGATCGTGTCTTCACAGAGCCATACGCTCGACCTCACGATCGACCACTCCTCAAGTGATCAATCGATCATCGATGAACAAGAGTGATGGATCGATCGTTGAAAAGAGAGTCACGAGAAGATACTCGTGGATCGATCGATTTAGCCTATGATCGATCGATCATCGAGCCAGGTAAGTCTTCTGATTTCAAAAACCGGTTCAATTCACTTAAATTGAACCGAGAAAAAACTTTTATGAACGAAATTTAACATTTTTTTGGATCAAAAGTTGAGAAATCATAAGAACACTATCTTCTTAGGCGATTTTTGGGAGAAAAACTTCAAATTTTCAATCCTTCATATCTCCCTTGTTTCTAATCGGATTTGAGTGATTTTTGAGCCTAACCCATTCGGATACAGAAGTATTTTCCTCTATCACTCTATTTATTTAGGTTGAAGGAGAATTTCAGAGAAATTTGGAAATTTAGGATTGGAATTGAGACAATATTTGATTGATTGATGCATTGCTGGATGTTTGTATGTGTTGATTATTGAATTTAGAAATTGATTTCACAGTAATCTCATTCCAATTTAAGATTTTTGATTTTCTCATGCCTTTTGGAGAATCTGAAATCTCTGTTTTTCTTTGGTTGTTGATTCACAGAGAATGGTTCGAGTAGGTGAACGTAAGCCCACGAAAAAGGTCAAGAGATCTTTCAATCTTAAAGCCGGGCAGTCTTCAGGTGGAAATTCAGATGTCCGAGCACTTTTTTCCGACCACAATCAACTTTTAGGCCCGACCTTTGAGATCAAGCTCATCATTGAGGATTGATCGATCCATCTCTTCTAGCAATTGAGATGATCGTTCTACTTAGAGATCGATTGATCCATATGTTCAGGTTCGTTTCACTTCTCCATCATCTCCCTTTGTATTCCTACGATATTTTTGTGTAAGATGTGTTTCTTTCAGATTTATTTTCACATCGAGACGGTGTGAAGTAAGTCTGGGGGAGTACACTTGTGGTGACTAATGCGTTTTGTTTCTTTTGTTTTCGTTTTTGAGTCCTTTTGTTATTTTTCTTGTGTTAGTCTTTGTTTTATTGAGTCAAAACTTTTATAGGGAACTATGATTTTTCGAGGAATAACCACATTTTCAGGAACTTAAGTGACCATTGTTGCAAGCTTGACAGAGATCTATGATTTTTGGAAAACCTAGAGATTGTGCAACTTCTCAACGTTACCCATATCCTTTCGGGTATTCGAAGAATCTCATGCCAACTTCACACCTAACTTGACTTAATCTTCTTATCAAGGGGCTTGGTATACATCGGATTGGGTTCCTCTCTTTAGTCCTGAAAGAATTATCTGTGTGAGTATGGTTCCCCTCTCTTAATTATTTCAAGCATTTATGCTTAATCTGAAGTAACTATATAACAAAGTTGTACATTGTAGTAGGCTGAGGGTAAAAGTCCCTCAATGACGCTGCTCATATTTGAGTGAATTTGGTGATCTGAGGATAACTCCAATGATGTAACCTTTCACTCGAGTATTGTTGCTTACCGAGGGGGACTCCAATGAAGCTACTCTTGCTTACATCCTTTGAGTTACCAAAGAAAACAACCGATAGAAATCAATAAAATGATACCCTAGAAAAGTAGGGAGAAATCGGCTGCAAGGTGAATGAAATGAGAGGAAAGGAACCATAGAGAAGATAGTATTTAGGCTGAGGAGAAATCCATGTGTCCTTTGATCGATATCCCCTCGATGAGACCACACTTAGATACTTTCAGAGGTTGGTATGCTGAATCCGGATTTCTTGTTTGGATTGTGGAGTTTGCTTGGGATAGATGTAAAGTCTGAGGGAAGTACAAGGTGGTCTCGATTTTGTCAGGTATGTTTTCATGTGGCTTACTAAAGGGAATGTTTTTGTGGTGTTCTTAGGACGGAAGGATTTCCCGTGTTTTCAAACTTCTTCTCAGTCTTTGCTTGCTTGAGGACAAGCAAAAAGCTAAGTCTGGGGGAGGGGGAAAGGACTTCCCATGTTTTCAAACTTCGTTCTCATTCTTGGTTTTTCTGTTTGCTTGAGGACAAGAAAAAGATTAAGTCTGGGGGAACACGTCCTTGAGACGTCAACATCCCCACCGACCATTTCACAGACAATTGCCACTGCCTTGAGACGTGATAACCC
>OVAX01004645.1:0-12298 GCA_900406405.1 Lepidium africanum | reverse complement strand
GTTTATCACATCTTGAGTGTTAGCTCCACACCCATTTGGTTCGATAACCTTGTATGCTACAAGGATTTGACTAACAAGGCATAAAAATCATGTTATCACCTTGTTAGCCAAACAAGCATGGAGACTTCTTCACAATCCCACCTCCTTATTTGCAAGAACATATCAATCTATCTATTACAGCAGTTCAAACTTTTTGGATAGCTCACTGGGTAACAAACCTTCTTATGGTTGGAGAAGCATACAACAAGGGAAATGGCTCCTTTCCAAAGGCCTCATTAAAAAAATTGGAAATGGTCTTGATACCTTTGTATGGACCACCAACTGGATAATGGATAAACAACCGCGTCCCCTCCTCAGCAAAGATCCAATTTTTGATGTTAACCTAAGAGTAGCGGATCTACTACAACCGTCAGGCTGGAATATGGATCAGTTACATGCTATTTTCCATCCCTCAGAAATTCCAAGAATTTGCTCAATACATCCATGACTTGATTTAAATGATGAATGGATCTGGAGCTTTAATAGATCAAGTATTTATTTGGTCAATAGTGGATATTGGTTATGCAACAATCTGAATGCTTATCGATCCTTGAACTTACCCTTAACACCAAATCATGAAAATGTTCTCAAAAAGACAATATGGAAGATATGAGCGCCTAAATAAGATCAAAATTTTATGTGGAAAGCACTCTCTGGTGCTTTGGCGGTCAATTCACAGCTTGCTCAAAGAACAGTTATACCTACTGCTAGCTGCAGAATTTGCGGTGATGAAACTAAAACAATTAACCATATGCTATTTTTATGTCAATTCCACATGGGAAGAAAAGATGATGATATATATATTCCAAACTACGCCTACTTTAACCCTTTGGAGATGAGTCGGATGAGTTTAGTGGCAAAGCCTTTGAATCATATGGAGCAAAACCTAGTAGACATGGCACAAGATCTTCCACGTCAATGGAGAATGGAAACTAGAGTGACGGGAAGAATCATTGATCATGATTATATGCAATTTCTCTTCGCTTCAGAGACTGATCTTGTCTCAGTACTTCGCCGTCAACATATCTGCTATAATGGCTGGTTGGTTGTGTTTCAAAGGTGGGAGCCCCGTGAGCCACACAACTTTCGCTCCATATTTCCGATTTGGATTCAAATCCATGACCTACCTCTTCAGTATGCTTCAGCAATGACTACACGCCTAATAGCAACATCCTTCGGTTTGCTTTTATATCCCTCTCCCTTGTGACTACATCATCTCACCGCCAACAAGCAACCAAAATCATGAAGACTCCTTTGCATCTCTCTCACAAATGGAATCTCATGACGNATGAAGACTCCTTTGCATCTCTCTCACAAATGGAATCTCATGACGTTGATGCTACCTCTCTTGCCGGTCAAGCTCACACTACCCCTTACTTTAGTCGTTCAATGGCGGATAGGATCGATGGACTCACCACTCTCTCAGACACGATCCGAGACATAGTCCTCTATAATGCTGATTTTGAAAACTACACAGCTACTTTTGAATTGGACCTTGCTACCAATGCATCACAACAAGATGTGCAAGTCTTCATCAACCATGAAACAAAGAGTAAGCGCTACCACCCGGATTTTGAAGGAGAAACTTCACACAAGGCTCCAAAAGCGTTCTAATACCATGGATCACAAGTCTCAGCCTTATCATCTATTACATGTTATGGTTCTCTTGTTTATTTCCTTCTCCTTCTTTTAACTTTTTTTTTGGCTTCAGCTAGTGTTTGTCCTTTTGGCTTTCTATCGTGTGTTTTCGTTTGGTTTAGCTTTGCTTCTTTAGGTTTTATTTTGTGTTGAATCCCATTGTATTAAGCTTCATCTCTTATCTTTTACATTAATGCAATTTAGTTTCCGGAAATAAAAACCTTTATGCATTATATAAAGTGGGAATTTGCAGAGTTATTTGTGTAAATCAACTAGGTGCATATAAACTTGTAATAATAATTTTTTAGGAGATCAATGGCAGGATCGGCTCATAGCACAAGACAATGAAATTTTTTTGTCAACTGTTATATTATAAAGAAAACTTCAAGAGTTATACAACATCTGAAACACAAGCTGAATCTTTACAACTACGGGTGGATAATTAGCTTTGTGGTTCAAAGATTTAGAAATTACATGAAGGGAGAGAACAAAATAAACTTTTCAGTCTCAAAAACTCTTCTAAGTTGGAGGAGAACGCCAATCATTTTTCTGGAGCCAATACCATCTGTAGAACGTCTGCACAATATATTGCCATATCAACTTCCAACAATCTATAAGGCAAGAAGGCTCACCATCGCTCAAAGTATAGCTTCAGCCTCTGAATAGAGAGCTGATAGACTTTCTGGTATTGCACATGCTCCATAACAAGCGCCCTCAACATTAAAAGATTTTAAAAAAAAAATTTTAGTTTCTCCTCTACTTAACTCTTCCGCCTTCTCATGCAGCCACCGTCAAAGCTTTCCATTTTCTCTTTTCGGCGGCCAAACCTTCTCACTAGCGCTCGAAAATAAACCCCCATCCGCATCACTCTATTTCGGCCATCTCTCTTTGACAAAATCTGACGGACGTACGGCAGATCTGGACGTAAAACTTCATCTTTTGCATCTACTCCTTTGGCCTTCTCATTTGGCACGACGGAGGGAAGCTTACCAGTTGGAAACGTCTTCATCAACGAGATCTTCTCCATCGATTGCTATCACGGTGGTGGTCAACTGTCTCGGTGAAGGGTTGTCTTCCCAATCTCGTGTCTTCAAATTTGACTGTCAGAAAACTCCTCCTCCCTTTCTCTTGAGGACATCAAGGGTAAGTTGGAGAAGCCAGTGACTCACACTGCTTGGTATTCGTTTGTTGTCAAAGATGAATCGCTATTTTGTGAAAATTACATGAGTTGCCTAGGTGAGCTCTAGTTCTTACACATTTCTTCTGCAATTTTCAATTTGGCTTTATCACTTTATCAACTCCAAAATGATTTTAATGGACAAATAGTTTTTTTTCTTCTGTAAGAGGCTAGCATAGTTTGTATGGCCATTTTTTGCTTGGCTAGGTATGGAGTCTAGCATGAGTTGCTAGGTGTTCGGAGAGTCTAGTAAGGCCTTGATTATGTCTAGCGGACCCTTGGCCTAGGAGATCTCGGGGATGAGCTTAGTAGGCGAGCTTCATTTTCATTTTCTTTGGTGTGATTGGTTCCTCCCAGGAATAGCTCGTGGATAGTACTTTAAGCTTCGCCTACTTGACACGTGTGGTGTAAGTGTTTGGCAGCTTCTGCTACTATGCCGTTGATGCCTCATGTTCTAGGACCTCTGGTGAACGACTTCCTCTCTATTGGCTTCCATGGTTTGACCTTAGCCAGCTAATTGTTCCGCCCCCACAATTGATATATCGCTTTTTTGATTTAGTGTCACTGTTTTTGTTGTCTCATAGGACCAATTATTTTTTGTTTACATGCTTTTTATTCTTTTTTTGACATGTAACCAACTATCTAGATTAATCCCTACCATTTTTCATTTCAATGAAATATTAACATTTTTATCAAAAAAAAACATCTTCAATAGAGTCTAGGAAACAAACCCATCCAAAATTAGAGAAAAGGTCAGAAGATCATCACGCACCATCAACAAAGCATCCATAGCATAAGTCAATGATTAAAATCTAAAAACTTATGGTTTATAACACATGATAGATGAATTTCAGGCTCAAAGCTTTTATGGATTTACGAAAAGAAAATTCCTTTCGGGAAATACTTTCCAAAAAATTGGACCGGACCTGCGAGTTGGTAGGCAACAGTATGAGCAATCACATTTGGAATCTCTTTTATGTATCAAAAGAAGAAATGAATGTCTTTTCAGATAAGATGGTGATTAGCGAAGGTGAGCTCATTGCATTCAAATTGGGTTGCTCCAAAGCGAGTGATTCCGCACACTTTATCTTAACTTAGTTTTGTGTTTAATTTGTGTACCACAATAAAGAACAGACCACAATCCCTTTGTCCTTTTTTTGTTGCAAAACAAGACAGAACAAAACTTTTCTGTCTTCTAGTCAAACTTAAAAGGCCAAAAAAGGGCCTGACTATTTGTTAACGTCATGCCTGATGAAATGTAACACTAATTAAACTAAACACAATACAGAGACAGAGGCAAGTCTCACGTTTTTGTTCAGAATTTACACGCACGTGATGTCGTGATAAAACACTTGTGTGTCTGATTTTTTTTCCTTTTCTATCAGACTTTAAATCAACTCTTTTTGAATAGACTCAAACAATCAATAACGCACGATATCATATTCATAGTATCCACCACTTCTGTTATGTTGAAATTTTATTAGTCTATCCAACCAAATGGGCATAAATTTTTGACGTATACTTCATCAAGTTGAAACTTTGTAATTCAAATAGAATCATCCAACGACCCCAAAAATCAAAACTAAAATAGAAAACGTCAACTGCCAACCACATGTGACATGTCTACATCATATATTCCGGGTTCATATTTTGACCATTTTATTAGATTTTAAGTTTTCATCTTTACACAAATTTTGAAGTATTTTTACTATTGTATAAATACACATTCTTTCGATTATGATTCAGAGTCTACGACTATTTGCTTCAGCTTCTTTTGCAATAATATTATTAACTCAAAAATGGATTCAAGAAACGCCGGAGAGAATGATCAGAGCAAGTACAAAGGTATCCGTCGCCGGAAATGGGGCAAATGGGTATCAGAGATTAGGGTTCCGGGAACGCATCAACGTCTCTGGTTAGGTTCATATTCCACAGCTGAAGGCGCCGCCGTTGCACACGACGTCGCTTTTTACTGCTTGCACCGACCATTTTCCATCGACGACGAATCTTTTAACTTTCCTCATTTGCTCTCAACTTCTCTCGCCGCAAACGCATCTCCTAAGTCCATCCAAAAAGCTGCTTCTGATGCAGGCATGGCTGTCGATGCCGGATTCGCCTTAAACAACGACGGTGCTGTGTCTGAGAGTGGTGGCTATGAAAATAGATCGTCGACGAAGAACATGGAGGATGACAACGAACTCAGCATCTCAGTGTACGATTATCTTGAAGAAGATCTTGTTTGATCTACACCAACATATTTTTTAGTGGTAAATATAGAATGTGTATAAGTTTATGATTGTTTTTGATTACTGTTGCACTTCTCATTTTCTATTGTTGGCCATGTGACATCTATTTTGTTAGGCTTTCCTTGTGATCGATTGAGTTTCCCAAAGAGGTAAAGAAAGATTTTGTTCTCATACTATTAAATTTAAGTCTGGACATAATATCCCAAATTGAATATCTCAATCAAAACCAAACAAAACTAATGAGATTGGTTTGGGATATTCCCAAAATATCCAGTTGTTTTTCCTTGTTAATAATCGTGAATGTCGGGTAGTATCCATAACTGGACAACTATCTTATCATGTGCTAAGTATATAAAAGTTACATTAATAAGTTTAATATTTGGGTATTTCAAGTAAATTTTAAGTATTTTTTTGGATATTTTAAAGAAAAATGGGTAGTTTATTAATATTTTGGGTATTTTTCAGTTCAAAATTTTTTTTAAACCGAAAGAAATATTTTTAATATTTATATGGAAATATTTTACCTGAAATAGTCGGAACCATCCTACCGAAAATCGAACAGAATACTCGCATGGTCAAACACAATTACATCCACTAGTTTGAATTTGACAATTTTTCTGGAATGAATTGACATTGATTAGTATATGGGCCATTTGGCATGTTACAAGTGGCACAATTAACCGTCAATACTTCGGCTTTACAAATAAAGATGGCCCATTATACGAATCAATTAGACCCAATAATGACCGGAAGAGGAAAAAAAACTAGACAGTGGAAGATCGTTGACCCAGTCCAAAATACATATAATCATTTGCAGCTACCAGAAGAAAATAAGGACATTGAGTGGCACGCACGTTCCAGTTTTCTATACACAACAAACGTGAGAGAGACAACAAAAATGAGAGTTTTTTGTCACCAGAGTAAGGACATAGATAAAGCAAATTGGCAAAGCTGAAGGTTTTTCACAAGTAAATAGGTGCTTGGATGGTCTTTTGTTTGTAATGGGTTGTATTTGCGCCACCGCACGTTCTCCAAGCGCCGCCGTTACCGATAAAAACCTATTAGATTCCAGCAAATCCCTCAGTAAACTCATCCCTCATCCTCCTCCATCGTCGTCATCGTCTTTATCCAAAAAGGAAGGATCCTTCACACGTACGGCTTCTGCAGCTTCCATCACCGTTGTGGCCAATGGTTACCCTGTGGCGCGTCGTCCCTCCACATCATCTGATCGAAACACCACTAAGCCGGTGGTTGTTGTGGGAGCTCCAAGTAGGAACCATGCTAAAAGAGCCACGTCTATTCCAGTTGCCCATCCGGTATATCCCGTGCAGCCGCAGCCAGGACGCGTGATCAGTAATAAAGCTAAACTCACAGAAGCAGAATGGCCGTCTTGGCTAGCTTCTGTTGCCGGAGAAGCCATCAAAGGATGGGTTCCTCGCTGCGCCGAGTCCTTTGAGAAGTTAGACAAAGTAAGTTGATCTTTAATTTTTTCTTCTCGTGAAAGAAATTGTCTTTATTTTTTTCTTTATCTTTAAACAATCATGATCTGTATTCCTTCAATATAACTACCAGTTTCTGTTTATGTGTATTGTTGTAGATTGGACAGGGGACTTACAGTAGCGTGTACAAAGCTAGAGACTTGGAAACAGGAAAGATTGTGGCGATGAAGAAGGTTCGGTTTGTAAACATGGATCCAGAGAGTGTTCGATTTATGGCCAGGGAGATCCTTATTCTTCGTGAACTTGATCACCCCAATGTTATGAAGCTTGAAGGTTTAGTCACCTCTAGACTCTCAGGTAGCCTCTACCTCGTCTTTGAGTACATGGAACACGATCTCGCAGGTCTAGCCGCTACTCCTGGAATCAAATTCTCTGAACCTCAGGTATTATATATTGTTTTGTATCCTATGACTTGAAATTGTAGAAACTTCAAGTGAGAAGTCTTACTCGTTTCCAGATCAAGTGCTATATGCAACAATTGTTCCGTGGGCTTGAACATTGCCACAGACGAGGAATTCTTCACCGTGATATTAAGGGATCAAATCTCTTGATCAACAATGAGGGTGTTTTGAAGATTGGTGATTTTGGACTGGCAAATTTTTACCGAGGTGATCAGGATCTGCAGCTGACCAGTCGTGTTGTAACTTTATGGTACAGAGCACCTGAACTGTTACTTGGGGCCACTGAATATGGACCAGCCATAGACCTGTGGAGTGCCGGTTGCATTCTCACTGAGCTCTTCGCCGGAAAGCCTATTATGCCAGGGCGCACAGAAGTAATAAGGCTCTCCAAATACATTTTTAAGTTTATTAGGAACAGAAATTTAACAGTTAGTGAGATAACGAATCCTTTTTGTTTCTCAGGTGGAGCAGATGCACAAGATCTTTAAACTATGTGGTTCACCTTCAGAAGATTACTGGAGAAGAAAAACACTACCACTTGCAACAAGCTTTAGACCAAGTCATCCTTACAAGCCTGTTCTTGCTGAAACTTTTAATCATTTCCCTGCATCAGCTCTGACACTTATCAATAAACTACTGGCAATAGAACCTGAGAAACGTGGATCAGCTGCTTCTGCCTTGAGGAGCGAAGTAATATACTAATACTAACCTTAAATCCATGTTTTTTCTTAATACAAATATGATCAGTTACCAAATTTTCTTCTCTGCAGTTTTTTACCACAGAGCCACTCCCTGCTAATCCATCAAACTTGCCTACATATCCACCAAGCAAAGAACTTGATGCTAAGCTCCGCAATGAAGCAGCGAGAAAGTATAGTTACATCTATACATCTTCATTCATTGGTTGTTCTCTTGGGGGTTTTCTTATGGAAATTTTTGGTTGCAGACTAAGGGTAGAAGATAACAAGAGAAGAGGGGGAGAAACTGTGACAAGAGGAAGGCCAAAAGATCATAAAACTTCCCAGACACCTGAGTTTATGGCTGCAGGGCAGTCCAAAGTTACATGTATAAGCCATAAGTTCAAAACAGACGAGGAAGGTGGGACTGGTTTTAGGATTGAACCACCCAGAAGAGGAATCCAGCAGAATGCTCATGCTTCCTCAATGGTTCACCCAATTATGGTTGATAGAGAATGGAACAAAGGTGGAAGCATTAAAAGGCAAACTACTGCAGAGCTCAAGTCTAGGACATCACAAACAGGAGACTTGTCTGGTGAATCTTATAGGAGAGATTCAAACAGAGATTACTCGACTGTAAGACTCTTTTGTTCTGTTCTAATTATTTGTGTGTACTTTAACCTGAGGATGTAACTTTTGAATTGTTATTGGGATGTGTTAGGGAAACGCACCAAGGAAAAACAGAATTCATTACTCCGGACCATTGATGCCTCCTGGTGGAAATCTTGAAGATTTGTTAAAAGAACACGAGAAGCAGATCCAACAAGCTGTCCGCAAAGCCCGCGTCGAAAAATCGGCATCAAGGAAAAACCAAGGGCAGCAACAACAGCGTTACACTGGAAGAAATGCTCGACAGCTTAAAGAGAATGGAATGAACTAAAACAACATAGCAACTATTTTGTTTTGAGGTTCATCAAACCATAGAATTCATAAGCGTTTTTTAATTTTCTTTTCATTTTTGTTGTTGTTGTGCCTCCTCTTCTGTGCTCGAAGCCAGCGATTTAATGCAATGTATAGTTTCAATAGACCAACAGAGATTGACCAAACTATAATGTCAAACTGCCTTTTGTATATATATTGAGTTTGAGTCAAGCAAACATGTATTTGCGAAGGAAGCACAACAACTCCAAATTTTCTGTTTACTAAAAATAGTTTTTTCAAATGCCAAATGGCTTCACTGAAATGTGGAAACGCAGGAACATCGGGGCAAGTAAGGCTATAAATGTGGGTAATAACTAAAAATATAAAAGATCTGAAATGCAAACTAAAATTGAAATGACTAGAGTCGTTGGATTTGGTAGTGATGTCAGATAAAACCGCAGACTCATTCAACAGACCATCCTCACTTTCCTAGGATCCAAGTAATCATATAACTTTCGCCCTAATTACTTCTCTTCTCTATTTAAACACCTCACTATCTCAATCTTCACTAACCAGTTATTACTCTTCTCTTCTTGTTCTGTTTTTTTTTTCTTTTTCTTCTCTATATCTATACATATTGTATCTTTAAAAAAACAATACATTTCTTTGTATTTTAGTTTTTTTTTTTATGTGGGTATTAAAGAAAACACAATACAAGAATGACATACCGCACACAACCTTCACAAGTAAGTAGGTTTTGTCTGGCTTACAATGTGGAGTTTTGGTCTAATTTGTCTTTTCTCTAAGTATATATCACATGAATAATGTAAAGTTCACCAATGAATCTCTAACAATCTTTCCTAACTTTTCTGTGAAACTAGATGTAGTAATGTTTGATGTTTTTATACGATTCCTATATTAACGAAGCCAAAATGTTGATCAGGAAGATGAGGAGAACAGAGGAATTGAGACAAATCACCGACAAATGGATTACAACGATTGGTTACCGATCACAGCGTCTAGAGAAGCGAAATGGTATTACTCAGCTTTTCATAATGTCACGGCCATGGTCGGTGCCGGAGTTCTTGGTCTCCCTTTCGCCATGTCACAACTTGGCTGGTAATTTTCTTAGATATGTTCTGTCTTTTTCACAAAATAAGGTATTAATGGACGATTAAATTAATAGGGGACCTGGACTTATTACGATACTATTATCATGGGCTATAACGTTCTACTCATTGTGGCAAATGGTGGAGTTACATGAAGCTGTTCCTGGAAAACGGTTGGACCGTTATCCAGAGCTAGGCCAAGAAGCGTTTGGAGAAAAACTAGGGTACTGGATCGTCTTACCGCAACAGCTTATGGTCCAGATCGCTACTTGTATAGTGTACAACGTGACAGGAGGCAAATCGCTTAAGAAAGTCGTTGAGCTTCTCTTTCCTAATCTCGAGCATATTCGTCAGACTTATTACATCCTTGGATTTGCCGTGCTCCAGCTTGTTCTCTCTCAATCTCCTGATTTCAATTCCATCAAGATTGTCTCTCTCCTCGCTGCCCTCATGTCTATCTTGTATGGTCCCCAAACTCAGTCTATAAAGTTTCTGTCATTTATTTTCTAATTTCTTTCTATTTGTTGCAGTTACTCAATGATAGCGTCCGTAACGTCAATAGTGAAAGGGGTGCATGAACATCCATCAGAATATGGAGTTAGAGCAGACACAGTGGCCTCAATGGTGTTTGATGCATTTAACGGCATTGGAACCATAGCGTTTGCGTTTGCAGGACACAGTGTAGTGCTTGAGATCCAAGCAACTATTCCTTCTACACCTGAAGTGCCTTCCAAGAAACCAATGTGGAAAGGAGTTGTAGTTGCTTACCTAATTGTTATCTTTTGTTACCTTTTTGTGGCTGTCACTGGTTTCTGGGCTTTTGGTGATCTTGTTGAGGATGATGTTCTCATTTCATTAGAGAAACCTGCTTGGCTTATTGCTGCTGCTAATTTCATGGTCTTTATCCATGTCATTGGAAGTTATCAGGTCATGCATACTTCTTTCTTCTTCTTTTTTCCCCTTATGAGCGAGACAAACTTTTATCCAACTTTGATTCCAATGATCGATCATATTGACAGGTTTTTGGAATGTCGGTGTTTGACACGATCGAGTCGTTTCTTGTGAAAAACATGAAACTCACTCCTTCGAGATCACTGCGTCTAATGGCACGTAGCACATACGTTGGTCAGTTTCATTAAACTTCTTTTTCTTTTACCATTATCTGGAGATATAGAGACTGATATTTTGGGTTTCTGCAGCATTGGTATGTCTTGTAGCAGTTTGTATTCCCTTTTTCGGAGGTCTATTAGGGTTCTTCGGTGGCCTCGTCTTCTCATCAACCTCGTACTTCGTAAGAATGAACATGACTTTGCTTTTTTGAACTATTAGAGTATGAAGATGGATAATAATGTATTGATACCAATGCCTCTTAAATTTTCAGTTGCCTTGCATTATATGGTTGATCATGAAGCGACCAAAACGATGGAGCATCCATTGGTTTTGCTCTTGGGTTAGTCTCTCTTTCTTAGATTCTTCCACAAGGCTCATTGAGAAGCTATTTAACTCAATGACTCTCTAACCCATTGTTTAACAACAGGCATCGATAATCATTGGAATCTTGATAGCAATTTTTGCGCCCATTGGAGGAATGAGACATATAATTCTCTCAGCAAAAACCTACAAACTATTCTCATAGGCTTCTCCAATTCCTCAAGCCATCACCAACACAACAACTTATGAATGTTTTTACCTTTAATTAGCCGTCTAGTTTGAAGTATGTAGTTAGATATTTTGATTCTTTGGCCTCTCCTACTATCAAAAACTGCCTTCCGAATTGCTTCTCGATATCCGTGAAGGCTCTAAGTGCTTGGCGTGAAGCTGTGACGACGGATAATGTTTCTCTTCAACCATTCATGTAAAATAACCTACAATGGACTTAACTGCAGGAATATGAACTTGCAGGTTCCTTAGCAGATGTATTTTCAGACCAAAAAAAAAAACTAACAGGCTTTAGAGTTCAGAATCTTTGGTTTTGGATTGTAATAAAACAATTGAATAATGAGATTCAATTTCCGTTAAGTTTATTTTAAATGCATATCCACGAACCTGGAAGAACGAACAGGCACATGGAGTCATCATATATATTTGTTTATACAGTCCATATTAGAAGATCTTTTTTGAAAGAAAAAATCTGAGAAGCAAATTAGAGTAAATTACGTGAATATATATGTAAAGAAAACTTTAATTAAAAAATTAACAATCAATATGACATAATTAGGAGAATGACAATGTCACATTTTAGTAGATGAAAATACCCTAACAAATAAAAAAAATTATGATATTATGATATCAATATTATAAACAAGTACCCATAACTATGATATTATCAGCTAAAATATAAAATAGACAGTAAAAAAAATAAAATAACGGCTAATAAGTGTTGCAGACTTCACATTATTTATCGGATTAGCAAAAAGTGGATCAAACTATCATAATTGAAACATTATCATTATGTTAATGAGAGACTTCACACATAAGAAGAGATTTAGTTCACATAATCATTTAGACCACCATTATCCATAGTCTTTATTTTTGAGTTTCTTATTCATAAAATATTAATATTTTAATATAAATATAAAATGAACCAATAA
>OVAX01004643.1:0-12313 GCA_900406405.1 Lepidium africanum | reverse complement strand
CAAAGTTTGATGATTTTGATGTGTAAATTCATTTATTTTGATGATTTTGATGTGTAAATTCGTTTGGTTTGATGATTTTGATGTGTAAATTCGTTTTGTTTGATGATTTTGATGTGTAAATTTGTTTTCAAAATTTGAATTTGCTATCTTTGTAGCTAAGTGGTGATAAACATGTCTTCAAATGTGCTGATGAAGTTTTTGGTAATGAGATAGAAAGAATGTGTTCATGGTTTGAGAGAGTCGAGATGAACTTGTCAGAGCAGCTAAGACTGGAAAATGAGAAGCTGCAGATGAAGATGGATGATGAAATTAAGGAGAATATGGATGCTTTACTGCAGGAATCAGAGTGTAAGATGAAGAAAGTGATGGCCATTGGTTTAATGTTAGGTTGTATGGTTTGTGTTAGAGTCATGAAGTTGCTGGATTGATCCATATATCTATCCATGGATTGTGTATGCTTGGGTATGGAGTCATGGATTGTATTCATGGATGGTGTATGCTTGTGTCTGTGTTTGTAGCTAAGGATTTGTTTATGTTTAAGAACAAAGATGGTGTATGATTGTGTCTGTGCATGCTTGTGACAATAATGCAAGGATTCGTTTATGTTTAAGAATAAAGAGATGTTTAAGAACAAAGATGGTGTATGCTTACAAAGAGATGTTAAGAACAAAGAGATGTTAAGATTAAAGTTTTGCAAAATACAATAATGTGATAAAAGATTAGTCTGTGACAAAAGACAAAAGACCATCTTAATACATCATTCCTGATTAGTCTGTGACTTAAGTCAAAAGCCACACGAAAGCATATTCATAAAACCATCTTAATACATCATTCCTAATTAGCCTAGACCATCATTCCTAATTAGCCACACAAAAGTAGATTCCTAAAGCCTCCTCATGAATCAAGTGTCTTGAGTGAGCTGCGTTAAAACACCTTGTGAAGATTCACCCTGAGTGAGCTGCAGTATAAGTGATTAACATTAGAAGTGATTAACAAATGAATAACTTAGGTACAGAGGATAAACCAATATAATTACCTGTGGTGTTTTCTTGTTACGCTTCTTCGTTGCTTTATCTCCATGCCAACGACAATTATGGTTTGCTGCTCCACAGATCCCACAATGCATGACCCGCTTCTTCGTAGTTTGAGTCTTCTTCTTTGGTGATTCATTCTTCCCCTTCATTCTTTTTGCGTCATGTCTGTGTTGGTACTGGAGGTTTATGTAAGAAGCTGTAGTCAATGGCCAGTACATTGCACCTCTCATTGGTGTGATACCTACTGCATAAGTGTTGTGCCATGTGCTTGTGTGAAACCAGTGGCTAACGTAGTCTTCTACCACCAATGACCTACGCAGTATCACTCCATAAGAATGTTCACACGAAATTCCAGAAACATCCCATTTCCTATATGAGCAGGATCTTGTATCCATGTTTACTAAGTGAGAACACCCATTCACCACCACTTGATACATATTATTGGTGCTCCTGTAGACTTTACAGTTTGCTGCAAGCTCATGTGATCTCGCCAATACGTCTTCAACATATGGTGTGCACATGCCATTGTGTGATGAAGCACTTATTGATCTCTTGGCAATACAGAGCATGGCTTGTCTTGCTACGATTTCCAACATTGGAATCATTGGTCTCTATCGTGATTTAACAATTGTGTTGTTGAATGATTTAGTGGCATTGTTTTCCACATCTTCACAGTGACTTCCCAACTGCTGAAATACTCTGCACCATATCTCTGGATGTTCATCCTTCACGTCATCATAAATTGTTTATCATAGTCCTGAAGGTGCTTTAAATTCTCTGTGTACTCACCCTCCGTGTAACTCCATGCCAGATTCCACAGCAAAGGCTTCATCATTGGCTTCTTCTTGTGTATGCCTTTTAGGTTAGCGTAGATGTGGCACACACACATTCTGTGCTCTATCTTAGAGAGCACAAGTTCGACAGCCCTCAACAAACCCTGTAGACAAAGACACAAATGACAGCAAAGTAGTTACCAATCACAGAAAAAAAGACACAATAATACATGAACTAAGCAACATAAATCACAGAAAAAGGCTAACCAATCATATAAACAACTAGTTACATTGAAATAATTAATCGATAAGCAACATAAATCATAGAAAAATAGACTAACCAATCACAGAAGCTACAGAAGGAACATAAATCACACTAATAACCAATCACAGAAAGAATTCATTGAAACTAGTTACCAATCACAGAAAGAATTCATTGAAACTAGTTACCAATCACGATGAAAACATTGACACTAAATTCAAAGACAAACCTTTTGGTGATCAGACATGATAACGTAGCCATCACCATCCTCTAGAATTAAGCCAGCCTTGATTTTGTGTAGGAACCACATCCAATTATCCATATTTCTTTCTGAACAAATGCCCATGCCACTGGATATATTACATTGTTCCCATCCTTTCCTAAAGCCACTAGCAATTGCCCTTTCATTTTTGCCTTAATGAAGCATGCATCCACGCCTATAAAAGACCTACATGTATCCTTCCATGATCTTCTTAATGGCTCTAAGCATACATAGAATCTATAAAAAATGTCTAATCCTTCAACATTTCTAAATGTATATATTGCCACTGAGGAATAAGGATTTGAGTGTAATATCTCAGCCTCATAATCTCTTAGTCTTTCGAATTGCTCGTCATAAGCCTTTTTAATCCATTTCATTGCTCTATTCCTAGCCGCCTGACATTGACACCTAGAGACTTCTATTCGCCAATTCACATAGACCAACTCCTCAATTTTCATAGGCAAGATATAGTCAGCTTCCTCTCTGATTTTTTCTACAAACAACATTGTAATTACAGGGACCTTAACCAATTTGCATTCTCCATTCAGATAACAGCTGTGCCTATCTTCCAGAACCTTAACTATCCATTTCTCAAACCCACCTCATGTCGAACAATACACACGCCAACTACACCCAGAACCTAACCACTTATAACCCAATTTAGTCTTATCATACCTTACTTGCCTGATATTGCAACAATTCTTCAAAGCATGGTCAAGCACAGTCTGCTTAAAAGCCTGAGCACTAGAGAATACTTGACCCTTGAAAACGTTTCCAGAACCTCGCCTCATGTTCTGTCGTTCACCACCATCATCCTTGTCACTGTCACTTTCCGGTAAGGCATTGTCTCTAAGATGTGGTTCGTCGATGAACTCTTCTATTGCTTGTTCAACATCAAACTTCTCCTTCTCTCGAAACTCAAAGTCGTTATCGTCATCGTCCTTTAACTCATCCTCACCAACGATAGCAACTTCAAAAAGTTCAGGAGGCCGCGTGACTAAAGCCCTCGATTCTGCCATTAAAACTGTCGCCTAAGCTTTTTTATCACATAATCACTTTCAATTCTGAGAGAGAAGACAAATCGCTTTCAATTTTGAGTTTCTAGGGTTCTTCGTTTCGATTTGGGGAAGAATGAGTCACGACTAAAACTGAAATCGGGTCTAATTTTTGGGTTTAGCGGGTCTAAATCCGGTGTTATTAGATTTTTAATCAGGTTAATGATGGTTTGATGACAAATTACGGTTTAATTTTTGGGCTTTCCGTACTTAACGGTTAAACACGGTACAATAAACCACCATAATTTCAATTAGGTGTGGAAATTGATAACGAAAAATTAATTAGGAGGATATATGTTTAGAAACTCTGAACAAAGGGAAAATAAAAATTAAACTTTGTGAAATGTGGATTTAAACAGAAGCTCAAAGTTCATGAGGGGAAATAATTTGATAAGAAAATTCGTTTGGAGGGAGGGGAAAAATAGACAGAAAATCTAAAAATATTATATGCTTACTAATCAAACCATTTTTGTTAAATAATATATAGCATATTTATCTACATAAATAATCATGAAGTGTAGTAACAAATTATTTTCCGGTACCTTTTTATTATTTGCTAATAACTATTTTCTTATTAACTTTTATTTCCACTACAAATTGAGAACTTATTATTTTTCTTAGTATAATACTACTCTAATAACAACACTTATGTTTGAATGGTGGAATTTGTTCTCATCTCTTTTTCTGTATTTTTTTCATAACACTTTGTTCTCTTCTCTCTTACTCTCTTTACTAAGATTTTGTTCTCATCTCTTTAATTATCTAATGATCCTTCAAATAGGCTGTTTAAGGTTGGCGTTTCCTTAAACGAAAAAGAATGTAATTGATGTGACATTGTTGTGTTTTAATTATTCATTGTTTAATGCCCAATTGTGGTATCTTTAGTTTTTGTGTTAAAGTATACCTATGTGAACATGCCTTTAAAAGTAGAAATTTTTAGTGTTGTCAAATCAAGACTAATGCCATTTTTGGCAAGTATTAGTGAAATCATGCACTCTCTCTTTTTCAACATAGCATCAAATTTACTATGATACGACAGATAAAAGTCACAGAATCATGTTCGAAGAGCAACTACTTTGAATGGAATTTCAGTTTTGACTGAAACAAAAGAAAACATAAGACTTGTGTAACTTGGGAAAATTGGCTTGGGACAAAATGTAAACTCAGACTAAATTCAATCATGGTCAGAACGAATTTGGACAAATAGTTCTTACTATTTGGTCAAATGAAGATAGAGTCATGTCTTAGATCTCATTATAAAAATTTGGAGCCAACCTCGTCAATTAGCTCCCTTGGATTAGTTGGGTCTCAGCTCAGACTTCATATTAAGAAAAGAAACATAGGACTTGTGGGGTCCATTTATGGAGTCTTCTAATATTGCATCCTTCTCGCTTGTGTTTTATGAGTTCCTATAAATATTGCATCCTTCTCCTTTGTGTTTATGAGAAGTATCTCAATCAGTTCCTCTATATTATTATATAAGTTATTCTCATATAAACTTTCTCATAAGGTCTAAGATTTATATTCTACTTTAGGTAGTGTTTTCTCTAAGTTATTAATGATGATGGTGAACCGTAATAGTTCTATTGTGTCATTATCCGTTTTTATGCTCGCTATTCTTGTGTTACATCTTCATTTTGAGACAACAACAGCTGCGCGAAAACCAGTTAAAGTGTTTGGTCCGCCAAGTTCTATCAGCTGGTCAGCACCATCAGCCCAAAAGGATGACTTTGAATGGTTCAAGATCAATAGGTACAAAAACATTGAACAAACGGCATTCCGACCCACTGGTCAAGGTCCTAGCCAGGGCATTGGACACAAGGATCCACCTGGTCCTCCATAGATATTTGCCTCACAAACCGCTGTCCATGGTATTGATATTTCTTTTGCTTCTCTCATTATGCAAATAGTTTGTTTTTTATGTGTAATGGATTTCAAGTAATTACCAACTGGTTTCAAATTTTACAAAGATTGAAGCAAGATACAAGAGAGGAAAGTTGGAGAATAAAGCTATTGAGATGGAAGAAAAAATGGAGTCGTTGGAGAAGTACGCAGGAAAAGAAACAAATAAGGGGGAAAAATTAATAGTATTTTCTTTTATATCTTTTTTCTTATAATAAACAGTAATCTTAAATCATATTTTAAAATAATAAACATGTAAATTAAAGCTATATTACATTTTAAAATGAAATTGAATAGTTTTTGTAAAAATAGAATTACGGGTTTCTTTAAGTTTAATGGCTGCACAAACTCGATCCATTTGAACAGATATGTAGTACTGTAGTAGTAAAAAAAATTTAGTTAAAAGTTTATTTTTGGAGGTTTAAAATATAAATAGTTATCTAAAGAAAGTTGCACCAAAAAAAATAGTTGTCTAAAGAAAATAATTGTGATTTTTAAGTTTTCTTTGTTGGCTTTCACACCTGAATATCGAAGTATCTCCTGCAACTCGTTACTTTGGCATCTTTCGTACTGCTTTGGTAGCTGATGCTGTTTCATCTTCTAGATGGAGTTTTCGCCAACTAGGAGATCATTTTTTCATCATCTTATTTCCCAAGTTCTTGCTTTTCTTCTTCATGTTAAAAATTCAGGTGATGACATTTTTTGGAGGTATATAGATGATGATTTTCGACACTTTTTCTCTTTTTTAAAGACTTTAAATCAAATATGAGTGAAGAAGTCTCGTTTTCCTTGGCACAATGTGGTTTGGTTCCTTCAAGGTGTTCTTTCTCTTTTGTTACTTGGCTTGCTATCAAGGATAAGCTATCCACAAATAATAAAATCCAGACTTATGGTGATCTTCAAAACTATGTTCTCTGTGGAGAACGGAATAAATCTCGTGACCACTTATACTTTGCTTGCTTGTATATCTTCAGAGTCTGGTTTGGTTTATGCAACACCCTTCTTGGCTTGGCTATTAACCCTCACTGGTCTAATACCCTTTGCCCAAATCGTGTCTTGCTTGACAAAGTGCTCCTCCGAATGGTTTTCCAAACCTCAGTGTATAATTGTTGGAGAGAACAAAATCAGAGAATCCATAATCATAAGTCAATGGATTCTAATGCTTAGCTTCGTGTAATTAACAAAATTATAAAGAATTGAGTCTCATCTTTGCATTACATAGGTCATCACAAGCTTGAAGGATTATGAAGGCGTTGGTTGGAACTTCATCCTAGCTGATTCTTTTTCTTTGGAGTTTTAAATTATGATTTATTTACAATTTGTTATTCATCATTTTAAAAATAAATTTTACATTTCCAAAAAAAAAGCTTAGATAGTATATTAATGTTGGTCTAACCAGGTCAACCCAATACCGATTTAGGTTGGATCTTTCGTCATGAAGAGGCTTGCAGCTGGGTCCTCATGTTTTTGCCACAAGTCGATGTAATTCTTGAAAGTTTCTACCATATCTTCATTAAGAAAACATACATGCAACAAGGTAAAGTGACCGATGTGAGTCACATCATTGTTTGTGGTGAGGTTACCACAATGATTTATTAATCAAATGAGTTTAGAGTATAAGAAATGGATTTAGAAGCTCGATTAAGAAGACAAAGTGATACAAATTAAGCTTTTATGGTTCTAGAGAGAAAATGATTATCAGATCATTTGTTTGATATGCTGAGCATCTCTTTTTTAGCTGAAATGGCTAGGGCAAGCTCCTTTGATGTCAGATCGGGGGATGATTACCTAGGCTAGTAGCATGCAACATTAAATGCTTATTGAGTGACTTAGCAAGTCCACGAACAACTCTGCGATGCGTTTGATATGTTATAGGTTAGCTGACGTGATGTACTTTGGCCGAGCTCACTTTACTGCCGAAGTGATCTCCTGCCGAGGTGGTCATATGTCGAGGTGGTCTTCTACAAAGTGCTTCTGCTAAGATGGTCCATTCGTATTTTCGGACAAGTTTAAGGGTATCCATCTCTTTTTTTTTTTTGTGAAGTTAGATGGGTGATAAAAGGGATGAGGCCCACTTTCAACAATCATGTTACCATAGAAGAATCTTCAAATAACTGCATTTGACAATTAGAATATTTTCATTGATGAGAAATTCATTCATTCTCTAGTTATTTACTATTTTTCGTTTTGGATAACCAATGCTTCATTTTTTACTTTTGTAAGTAAAAACTTACATGAGTATTTTATTAATACAATATTTATATCTCTATTATAATATCTGTAGCAATAAGATTTTCCGTATCTTTGTAATAATATAATAGAGATTTAAAATTCCATGATTTGTTTTGATTGGTCAATTTGTTTTAACTTATTAATTTATCTTTTTGTATAGATAGATTATTTTTTAAAACTAAATATTTGTTTTAATTCAATATCCGTAAAAACATACAATTAAAAAGGAAACTTTAGCCGCAAGTGGGCTCTAACCTAGTGGCAAATGGTAAGTCCACTAAAGGCAGACGCACTTGCACGTTCAGGGATTGAGTCTCACTGTCTGCATTATGCGGGAACTTGACTACTAGGCCGGTCAATTGTGGCCCAATGTTGACAAAAAAAAAGGAAACTTTAATCAATTAAGATTCGATTTTCGTTGGTTTAAAAATGAATCTCTAACCAATTAAGATTTTAATTTTGTTTTTAAAAAAATGAAACTTTAACTAATTAAGATTTGACTTTTGTTGATTTAAAAAGGAATCTCTTACCATTCTCTATATATAATAAAACCTAAGATTTTCCGTATCTTTTAGAGTAATTAAAAACAATTTTAATTTGCTTGATTTGTTTTGTTTTTTTTAGTTACTTAATTTCTGTTTTTTTTGATAAAACTTTTTTTTTAACAATTTAGTTTGTTTATATTGGACAATACAAAACAACCAAAAGATATTGTATAGAGATATTCTTAACCCACTACAAAAAAAATTGGAGCTATTGTAACGATTGTATTGTAACTAATAATATTTGTAATAATTTGTGACGTTTTATATACATTTTTGTTACAAAATTTATTTTTTACATTTTTAAAAAAATTATTATGACTCTATTTCGTAAAAATTTGTGACAAAAGTGTTACTATATTTTTTCCGTCACCAGTATTGTGACGTTTTTATTACGAATATACATTTGCAACGTTTGTATTGCAACTATTTACCAACTGTCACAAATTTATAATAATATGTGACGAAATATGCATTATTATGACGAAATATTACGTCTCAATACATTTTTTCTTGTAGTGATCCTAATACCTTATATTTAGGAAAAGTCAAACAAAATATATTCCTAATTCTAATAGAAAAAATATTAACCGAAATCTATTTAAGAAGCATCTTAAGACATATTTTATAACACCAACGAGTTCTACCTCTTTTTTACTCTCAACGAATTTAGCAGTCTTTTATCTCAATTTTTGTTTCTATTAATCATTTATTTCTCATAAATTTATTCATTGAAACCTTGCAAAGAAACCTGGAAGATTCAAGTTAAAATTGTAAAACTCTGCAATGTATACACTAAAGAACATGATCAAAATATTGATATAGTTTTTGTGTGATTCTAAGGTATGTTACTAATAATTTACTTATTTGAATATTTTTATAATGATTAAAAATATTTTATAATTAATTGATATATTTTTAGGGTAATAAAATACATTGTATTGTGAAGAAAAAACTGGTTTCCAAATTCGAGAGACTTTTTATATAAGAAAATAATAAAATTATTATATATAAAAAATCAATTAGAACAAGTGATATCCCTAATATTTCCAAATATATATATATATAACACCTTATCTTAACTAATTCTTACTATTTAGGGTATATCATACAAAATATATTCCTAATAAAAATCTATTGTAAATTTCACTCCTAATCATAAGAAGAAAATTATATCAAACTAATTCCATCTAAGATTTATCTCATAACGTTTTTCATAACTCTAATGATTTTTAACATTCGTAAAGTACAACAATTTGTGATACCGTTATGGTGTTGATAATGACATGAATAAATCTTATCTGTGTGAGATTTGTTTATAGGATCACAAAGTTAAACTTTTGCTTTGCGGTTTTTACTTTTAGAAAAAATTTCTTTTAATTTGTTGTTGGTTTTTTTTAACTATTTATTGTTTTAGTGTTTTTTCAATAGATTTTATTTCTTTTGATAAAAATTATAATATTTATTGCATAAGATTTCCTTTTTTTTGTATAACACAATTAAGAAAATATAGACACATTTCCAACAATATAGTTATATTCTTAAATTATAAAATAATTCATAGTAAGCAATTGTAAATAAACAAACATATATATATATATGACGAAAAAAAAATCAAACCCATATATATGTATATGATTATTACTAATACATATATATATATATTTATACATATTACTAACTTAGATATATAAAAGATAAAACATAATACTCAATTTTCTAATAATATATATATATATATACAAAGAACATAGTTTTGTCTCGTGCAAGGCACCAGAGTTCATTTAATTTTATAAAAATTTTATTTTAAGATTAATTTTTTAATAAATTACATATCTTTCACCAATATACGTACTTTAAAAAAATAATTACATCGTAAAAGGATTTTTATATATCTTATACTAAAATTTATAACTTCGTAATAAAATTACAGATTTTAAAAATAAAATTAATAACAAAAAACAGTATAAATAATTTAGAGAAAGAGTTTTATTGTCCTAAACACACAATAACTAAAAACACAATTTTGAAAATATTACATAGCACAAATTAACAAAAAAATAAATCTTAAAACATTATAAATAACACATATGATATTTATAACTCTGATAACAAGGTTAAATTTAATGTTATTCAAGTCTCTCGAAGATCTCACTCCATAATCACTTGAAGCCGCCTTAACTTCTGAACCTGGCTCTCTTTATCTTTTTGGTCCATATCACTAGCCCACTTATCTTCTTCGTCAAACTCTAATACCTACAAAGGACTCATCTTATGCGTTATCTACCTATAGAGCCAGATATGAGCCTATTAGTATGAAACATTTGAATGGGATTCCCGATTTTTCAGGCTTCCAATTAATAAAAGTTTATTATGTTGCTATATGTATATTTGGTATATAATAAAATTTTGATATAAAATGTTGCTAAAATATATATAACAAAATTATTGAATAAATTTTAAAGTATTATGAAAATTTTTAGGAGGAAATAGGTCTTCAACTCATTTAAATATAAAAAAAAATTTAGTTTTAGGAGCTCCGTATTAGTAAAAAATCAGTTATATAACTATATGTATATTTGATATATAACAAAATTTTGATATATAAATAGAGAAAATGTTTAAAAAATTATTAACAATGTTATTGTATGAATTTTAAATTAATATGATGCAAAAATCAAACAATTTTTTGTTTCGTATGAATCCCGAAAATTTCAGGTACGACTCTGCCTATGACTAAATATTTTTTTGCGATTAAATCTAGTTAAACGTTTTTTTTCTTACCGACTAAACGTTTTTTTTTTTTTTTTCTAAATATAATAGTTTATTTCTTCCTTGTAATAAGATTATTTTGACTTATTAATCCCATGAAGGAAATATTTTGCCTATAAAGTTTCAAGGTAAACCTTACATCAAATCAAACAATAAAATATCACAAAATGGCTTCCCTTTACTTCACAATCTTCATTTTCTTTTCTTCCATTATCGTAATCTCATCCTCAAGCTTCACTCTACCTCGTCACCCATTTGATCCTTTAACCGAGACCGAACTCAAACTTGTACGAACCATAATCAACAAGTCCTACCCCGTTGGTCCGGACCACAAGTTCACGTTCCAATACGTCGGTCTCAACGAACCTGACAAGTCTCTAGTCTTGTCATGGTACTCATCACCAAACCACACCATCAACCCACCGCCACGTCAAGCGTTCATCATCGCTCGAGACCATGGCAAGACTCGAGAGATAGTCGTTGACTTATCCTCTCGAACCATCGTTTCGGAAAAGATCTACGTGGGCAATGGTTATCCTATGCTCTCAAACGGCGAGCAAAAAGCAGCCATAGAGCTTGTTCTCAAGTTCAAGCCATTTCGTGATTCAATCTTACGACGCGGCTTGAACGTTTCGGAGACCGTATTCACAACGTCAACAATTGGATGGTACGGTGAGATTAAGGCCGAGACGGAGAGGGTTATTAAAATATTACCGTTTTATCTTAACGGTTCCGTTAATATGTATCTTAGACCTATTGAAGGAATGACTATTATCGTTAATCTTGACGACATGAAAGTAGCTGAGTATAAGGATAGGTCAGTTATAACTATACCGAAGGCTGACGGAAAGGAGTACCGTATCTCGAAGCTTAACCCTCCGTTTGGGCCGACGCTTCGAAACGCCGTCTTTTTCCAGCCTGATGGTCCAGGGTTCAAGGTCGATGGACATATTGTTACGTAAGTGATTAGATACTTTAAACTCAAGATGAATAAAATGACTGTCGGTCACGCTTTATCTCTCTCTTTCTCTGTCTCCATATCCTATGTTTACTAGTCTATGAGTTAGATGGGTCCGGCCCTTTCAACCATTCGTTCTTGTTCTATTTCTTTCTTATCTTTTTTCGAAATAGCGTGCCTGTGAACCAACCCCCTAAAGCAAAATAGGCACAAGGAAAGAGCAATAGACCGGCCCTGTTCTTTTCGTGATAGCTAGCGATCAGCGACTAGCAACATCGACTTGATTTTATGTTTTTTTCGTAGTTGTTGTGACTGATCGCTGGTCTAGCGATTGACAAAAGAACAGTCGCAGCGACTGACAAAAGAACAATCGCAGCGACTAATTTTTTTTCTAATAAAAAGAATTTTAGAAAACAAAAATAAAAAATATAAAACAAAATATAAAAAGTAGAATAAAGTAAAAAAATTAACAACAAAAAGTTATATATATATATATATATTAAATTTTTAATGTGAATAAC
>OVAX01004642.1:0-12314 GCA_900406405.1 Lepidium africanum | reverse complement strand
TATATAAGAAGAATGAGAGAAACTTCTATCAATATTATCTTTTGGAAAACGATAATCAGCTAGTGGTCTTGTAGGTGGACCTTTCAACCAAAAACTCTTTCATCTTCTGATCAATTTTCTCCCAATTACCAGGATCATCTATATCCACATTCTCATAAAAAACTCTAATAACATCGACTTTCTCATCTTCTTTCACTTTTTCATTCTCAAATTTTTCTCTTTTGTTCCCTCATCAACATCTTCTTCTATTATCTTTTCATCTATATCTCTTTCCACACTAACAAGCTCTTCATCTTCTCTATTTATCTCAGTTCTACCTGTCTCATTAGTTCCAAGATTTTAAGTTCTCGTTATGTACCTTAGCATAGCATTAGATTGAGATTTCACAAATTCTTCTTGTCTTTTCCTTTTTTTTTCCTATTTTCAGCTCCACTTGGTTGGATTCTTCTACCTCTTGGTGTCATTGTGCTGCACATTAAATAATTAAAAAAAATCAAAGAATCTCACATTTTCTTAAATCAATTGTTCTTTGGCATGTAATTTTAATCTCTATTAATAATTTAATGACTGCACTTTATTAAGCTCAAAACCACTAACTATACTAAAACATTAATAAGAACAAAAAGACAAGAATATTGCAGAGATAGAGAACCATAAGAAAATCATCTCTTTTTCTATGTATATATAAATAAATATGCTAATGCCATTCTACTTAATTAAGTATCAATGAGAATTCACAAATAAAAAATTATTCACTACAAGTAACTGTGTCGTTAAAGGTTAATCAATATTATTGTGTATTTGTTGAGGTGTTACTCTTATTCAAGAAAAGAGATATTCATCATTCATTTAAATTGTTAGTTTAGTCTTATTTGATAACTAATCAACTAACTTAGTAACTTTAATCACACCTTGATTAACACTTGTAGAAACTGGAGGTTTGAATTTGCAGAGAATTTAAAGTTTTTTTATTTAATTAAAAACCTTGATAGAATAGAAGCAAAAAGAAACTTAAGGAAATTTTGAAGTAGATGAAAAGATATTAGAGACTGAAGGTAGGTGAAGAGAAAGTAAAAAAAAATGATGGAGGTTTTTGGTGGTTTTGGATTAACAAAAAGAGAAACTAATCGATACTGAGAAAAAAAACATAGAGGAATAGAGTTATTAGGTTTAATCTTTAGAGAAAAATGTAAATAGATTTGACTGGTTTGAGGTTTTTTTAAAAATATTTGATAGACACAGCTTCTAAGATTCAAACCGCAGATAATACCCTTAAAGTACTAGCAACTTAACCACTAGATTACAAAAGCTTTTGGACAATTGATGTCCTAAAATATTTTTATTATTTTGCTACTTTAAGCAATTGTTTGATGGGCTTGTGTTCAAAACCGGGCCTGTATGGAATGTCACCATTAAAGTTTATTTGGAAAATGGTAAACATTCAGATTTAAACAATAAAAAAATAAGGTGTTTGTATTAACATCATGGTCAGTGAGAATTGGAATAGGGATGAACACCATGGTCAACAGATGGCTTTAAGTAGAAGGAAGCGAAAAGACTCGGGCTTTAATTTTGGAAGAAAGAGCCGCTGGAATTGAACAGAGATGTAGAAAATACCAAGTCTGTGTGTAGTAGAACTTTTTTTATGTAGGTGAGACTTAAGTTCCCAATAACTTACACTATTCTGAATTTTTTCTCCCTCCATACAAATGTGATAATATTACACGAATAAAAAAAAATTACATTAAAAAAGTGATAATACTATCAGCTTGTTATCATTATGGAAGAGAAAAGTGATCGTCATCATGTGGTCAGTCTTCTACACTGGTCAATCTTAATATTTACTCTTATTAATATTACAACATTAAAGTTTCTTATTTGATTTATGACATTTTGACATAAACATGTCACTACCAAAAAAAACACATTGATAGCAGGTTGATATAGCATGTTTTGCTATACTACTATCATAGAAAAGTTTCATCGTTATTTAATTTACAATATGATAGCATTTTATACATGCTAAGGAAAGTTTTACAATTATTGAGAAATAAAAAAACCTTAATACCGTCAACACTTAACAAAATATCACAATTTATTTTCATTCCCTCTTGTTTCCACTCTTTTTCGCGAAAAAAACCCTAAAATCATCTAATCTTTTCCCACTTCAAATTTCCCTAAATATGCCCAAATTAATCTCCAATCTGCCCCGGGACTCATTCTGACTGAAAATAAGGGTGGGTCTTTACCAACTCAAAAATATTAGATTACTATTGGTGCTCGCCGTGACTACGGTTATTGTCGCCGTCCTTAGTTTCATCGTTATTTGTCCGATTTAAACTCCTATCGAAGGAAAGTTCTTCGATTGTGAAATTTGTTTCATCTGTAGTTTATATAGTCAATGTTTTCCTTTCTTAAGTTTCGATTATCTCTATGCATCTTATTATATACGAATCTGTGAATGCATGTTACATACTACCTTAAATTGTTCCTTATAGGTTGATATTTGTTCATTTTGTCAAATGTATAGATTATTAGGAGTTTTTACTCTGAGATTACTCAAGAGATGTTTAAAGAGTTGTGTTAAGTTTTCAATTGGATTCTTAGTAGTTTTATTCACTTAAGATTCTAAAACTGTTCAATGTAAATAGAGTATTACGATTTCAATGTTTATTTTTGTGAATCATTTAACCAATAGTATATTTCACTTCTATGATTATGAATCTGTTCCTTCTAGGTTATTTAAAGACTTGTTTGATTTTTAGATCCGTAAGTGTTTACTTTAACACTATTTGTAAAATGATTCTTTTAAGGAAAAAAATTCAATATTCTATTAAGGTTTTACTCTTTTTGATTTTGGTAAATAGGTTTCTTTGATCTCTCATATAGTCTTTGTAATTCCTCTGGACTCTAATAAGGTCCTTGTAAGTCCTCTTAACTCTTAGAAATATATAATTGGGTTTAAATGTTCAGATTATTAGCAGATTTTACTATGAGGCTGTTTAAAGATTAGTGTATTAAGTTTTTAATTGGGTTCTTAGTAGTATTACTTACTTAAGATTATGAATCTATTCATTCTAAGTTGATATTTGTTCATTTTGTTAATCACTTCTACAATTCTGAATCTGCTCAAGTAACAGATTTAGTTATATTATATGAAATAGATGATTGATGTGATGAAAGCTGAGTGATAATTTGATATTTGCTATTTCTTTGATCTCTGATATAGTCTTTAGAATTCATCTGAACTCTGATAGACTCTATATAATAACCGAATTGAGATCATAATCTACTATATAAAATACATTATTGATGTGTACAAATTAGTGTGATAAGTTGATAGTTTTTCATTAGTTATGTGAATGATTTTCAATGAAGAAACCATTCTGTTTAACAGTAAGGGAGTTAAAGAATATTACTTACATGTTACTGAATTAGTAACTAACTTACTATGTGGTTCTATGAGTTATTTCTGATTGATTTGTCTGAGGTTTACATATATGTAAATTTGTTAATTACAATTATATATATTTGTTAATCATAGATATATGATTATAGTCTATAAATGTTCTTTGAAATCTTATATAAAGTAGTCTAATTCTGAAAAAATTCTTTTTGAAAGAGTTGTTGAGTGCACGTAAGCGAAATTGAAGATGCATTTGACTATTAATACACGCATGTTAGTGGTATATTTATTTAGTTATTACTGAACATTTATGCTATTGATTTACTTTATATATTAATGTTTTATAAGCTTGTACTAAGTCTCATTAGCTATTTTGCATGGGTACTGTGTTATGAAGCTGAGTGTTTTGAAGATTTAATTTGGTTTCTACTACACACGTTAGTACACTTTGCCTTTTTCTCTTACTATGCTGACTACGCTAATGTATTCAATCTGTGTGGTGAACTTTTTAATGATTGTTTTATGTATCTGATTAACTATATTGAAAATATATTTTAAATCTTACATTTAAGATTGTATAAGTTTAGTTTTGATTATTTATTAATTAGTCTGGTTTTACTTAAGGTTAGAACATACAATGGTGCACAAGGATTGGGTGCATCTTTGTAGGTAAGTTATAAATCTTCTAAGCTATGATGCAGTAGAGGTTTATGCACTTTAGTAGTGTTCTTACTGTCATTATGTTGTGAAGAGTTGATCCTGCTTATGAGAGAAGGGTGTTAGCTTTTGTGCCGGCAATAACTGCGGATATGGGATATGTAGACATGATTATTTGTCCGGGTATTGACTGCCGCAACATAGACCGTCACCTTGGTAGTGTCGTAGTTGATCACCTGGTAAGAAGAGGAATGGATGAGGCGTAAAAGACACGTTCTAACTTGTGTCATCATGGAGAATCGAAGAAAGGGATCAAAATTGAAGGCAAATTAAGTCCGTTTAATGATGAGATTATAGGTTTGTATCAAGCTGCTGAGGTGTTGGATCAATTTGGTAATCAGAGTGATGTCAATGAGGTTGTAGAGGGTGAAGATAAGAAAGAAGATGAATTCCTTGTGAAGCTTGCAGATGTTGGAACACCATTGTATCCATCTTGTGTAAATCACAGTAAGTTATCAGCAATTGTCTCACTATTCAGACTCAAGACGCAGAATGGTTGGTCTGACAAGAGCTTTAATGAATTGCTTGAAACATTGCAGGATATGTTGCCATAAGACAATGTCTTACACACATCACTATATGATGTTAAGAAATTTCTTAAATCATTTGATATGGGTTACCAGAAGATTCATGCATGTGTCAACGACTGCTGTTTATTCAAGAAAAATTACAAGAAGCTCGAAAATTGTCCTAAATGCAAGGCTTCAAGATGGAAGACCAATATGCGCAATGGTGAAGTTAGGAAAGGGGTCCCACGGAAAGTACCATGGTACTTTTCGATAATCCCTAGACTAAAGGGGATGTACAGTTTTGAGAAAACAGTAAAAGATTTGAGGTGGCATCACAATAATAAGAGTGACAGTGGGAAGTTACGTCACCCTGTCGATTTAGTTACATGAGACCAAATGAATGACAAATACCCAGATTTTGCATCTGAAGAAATGAACATAAGGTCGGAACTAGCGATAGATGGATTTAATCCTTTCAATATGAAGAATTCCAATAACAGTTGCTGGCCTGTGTTGTTAGTAAATTACAACTTGCCACCTGATTTATGCATGAAAAAGAAAAATATCATGTTAACCATTTTGAATCCTGGTCCACATAAGCCTAGTAATAGTATTGATGTCTACTTAGAGCCATTGATAGAGGCTTAATCATTTGTGGATTTCAGGGGAGTTAATATATGATGCCTTGACAAAGTTGAATTTTACCCTTAAGGCATGTTGCTATGGACAATAAGTGACTTTCCAGCCTATGGGAATCTTGCAGGAAGTAAAGTAAAGGGTAAGATGGGCTGTCCATTATGTGGGAAACACACAAATAGTATGTGGTTGAAGTTTAGTAGAATACATGTTTACATGTGTCACAAAAAAAGGTCTTCCACCAACACATAGATTTAGAGGGAAGAAATCATGGTATGATCGAAAGGTTGAGAATCAGAGAAAGAATAGAACAGTAACTAGTCATGAAATTTATAAAAACCTCAGAAATTTCAGAAAACGACTTTGGTAAAGTTAGAAAATCTGCAAGTAATAGAAAACAGAGTGAATGTTGCAGATTAGAATCTGAGAGTGACAAGTTTTCTAGTGAATCGGAGGACGAGAATGAGTTAAATGTGAATGAGGAGGAGTTATCAAGATGGAAGAAAAGGTCTATCTTTTTTGAACTACCTTATTGGGAGGTATTTTCTGCTGTAATATTGATTTTTTCATTTAGTAGATTATATTAAAGTGTCTTGTTAACTGTAAGTTTGTTTACTGTATACGTATATTGCAGAATCTCCTAGTAAGACATAACTTGGATGTAATGTATGTTGAAAGGAATGTGGCTGCAAGTAGTGTATCAAAATTTCTTCATTGTGAAAAATTGAATGACGGTTTGCAGGCTCAAAAAGACTTAGAGGATCTAGGGAATAGAAAGGATTTACATCCTAGAATCCAAGGAAAAAAGACATACCTACCTCCAGCAACTTGGTCTTTATCGAAGTCAGAGAAGAAAATCATTTGCGAAAGACTTTATGACTTTAAAGGACCATATGGGTATTGCTCAGATATATCCAGAGGTGTATCACTAGAAGAATGCAAGGTTTCAAGTCACAATCACATGATTATCATGTGTTAATGCAGATACTTCTTCCAATTGCACTTAGTGTTTTGCTACCTAAAGGTACTAGGATAGCAACTGTATGGTTATGTGCATTCTTCAATTAGTTATGTCAGAGAGTTATTGACAAGGAACAGATTATAGCAATGGAAGCAGAGATTGTAGAAATTCTATGCATGATTGAGAGATACTTCCCTCCAAGCTTGTTCGATATAATGCTCCATTTGATTGTACACCTTGGAAGAGAAGCAAGGCTAGGTAGACCAGTCCGTTTTAGATGGATGTATCCATTTGAGAGGTATAGTTGTACAATAGTTTTCAGTACTTAAAATAATTAGGTAGTAATTTGATTTTGTGTGTAAGCTACTTATCAGTCTGTTTTCTCATGTGGCAAAGTATATGAGAGTTTTGAAAGATTTTGTGAGAAATCCTGCACGACCAGAAGGGTGTATAATTGAAGCATATCTTGCTGAGGAGTGTATTCAGTTTTGTAGTGAATTTTTAAACAAGTCAACAAATGTACAAGAGAGATTAGATAGAAACATAGATTATGAGAACATTTATATATTGGATGGTCGTCCAATATCTGGGGGAATTCCATTTAATTTTAATGAGATGGAGCTGAAGATAGCACACCTTGCTGTCATCCAAAATATGGCTGTCGTGGAACCTTCGTTGAGTAAGTTTTGATTATACTTATTACTTACTAATCAAATATTGAATCATATCTGGTCAAATTGTAGTGAGCACCTGCGAGTTGGTCTTTTGTTGTCTTTTATTCTGCGCGTTGACCACACTAGGTTTAATGTAAGGGGGCTATAAATAGCCCTTTTAGCCTCCAAAAACAACTATTCTCGTTTTTACTCTTTTATGTATGATCAAACAACCACTTTTCTCTCTTGTTCTTAGATCTCTTTCTCCTTATGAGTAAGATCTTGGATGATGATTTAAGTTGTTGTTTATGGTTATTTAATGAAGTTCGCTTAGTTTTTCATGCTTAATCTACTCATGCCTTCATCTTTAATTTCTGGGTTTATGAATATTATCATGATTAGTGAGTAGATCCATTAGGGTTAGTAAGGAGATGGGTTAGATTGAGGTTTGATCATGGTTTTCTCTCTGCNATTGAGGTTTGATCATGGTTTTCTCTCTGCTTTAGGTTAGTATTGCTTCAGATCTTGCTAGATTAGATGTGTTTAATGCTTATCTCAACCTGATCACTTTGGATCTGATCCAAAGCATCAAATGCTCACCAAGTGTTTGTTAAAATGCCAGTTTGATTCTAAGCTAGGATTGATAACTCTATCCCAAGAGATTGGAGTTTAGAGTAGTTAGTTTGCAAATTACAAAATGTTCTTAATGCCAATCTGGTTTTTGATCACCAAGAGATTTGAGTTTAGCCAATCTCAGATTGAGTATTCAATGTCAATGAGAATGACTTGATTGTTTGATCTAATGTTTCTATTGCTCAAGATCATCCTGTTAGGTTGCTGGACAAGAGCTGAGAACCAGGATTAGGCTAATGTCAACTATCCCACTCTCCTCATGAACCCTTCCTTCATCTTTATTTGCATTTGTTATCTTGCTCTGTTTTCTTGCTATTTCTCTATTTTGCATTGATCCGTTTTTAGTATCATGCTTTGTTTCTATGATTGCTTATCTTACTGAGTTTCAAATCACATATTTGATAATTGGTTTGAACTAGTGACTAGTTACATTATTGATTGTTAAACTGCTTCCCAATTGGTTCGATACTTCAAGTACTATGAGGATTTGATACTTCTCTCTCTTTCTCTCCCTCTCTCTGTATTTCGAAATCAAAACCTAATGTAGAAGGAGATGTCAGTTTAGAACTCAAAAAATTAGTGTTTTCAAAAAATAGAATTCAAAAATTGGGTTTTCACGAAATCAAACCCGAAAACTTAGAGTTTTCACGAAATTGAACTTAAAACATAGGGTTCTCATGAAATCGAACTTGGTTACTAACATATTGATTTTGTTTATGTTTTTCTTAGGGTTTTAGATAATATTTGAAGATTTCAAAACTTAACCTAACAAATCTACACATTCAAGGCATTATTTGGTCAAACTAAATGTTATATGAAAAGTTTTAGGGTTTAGATATTGTGGGTTTGTCTCGATTCTTAGTTTGTAGGTTGGTAGATTTTGGTGGATTTTTTGGGTTTGTCTCAATTCTTAGTTGGTAATGTGGTAGAGATTGGTAGAGTTTCTGGGCTTGTCTTATTGTTTTTCTTCTTCTTCTTCGTATATTTTAGTGGGTTTGATGGTAGTTTGGTAGATTTATATGTACTTTGTTTACAAGTTGGCCGAGTTTGTTTGTATCTTAGGAGAGTATAGGTTTTGCATTTTATTGCTTGGCAGAGTTTAGTAGAGTTAGTTATAGTTAGTAGAGTTTGGTAAATGTCGTTTATTGTTTAATGGAGTTTGGTCGAGTTAGTTGAAGAGTGGTAGAGTTATTTTATAGTGTGGTAGACTTTGGTTGATTTATTTTATAGTGTGGTAGATTTGGTATATATATTATATAGTGTGGTAGAGTTTGATAAATGTAGTTTATAGTTTGATGGAGTTTAGTTGAGTTAGTTTATATTGTGGCAGATTTTGGTTGATTTATTTTATAGTGTGGCAGACTTTGGTAGATTTATTTTATAGTATTGTAGACTATGGACGATCTGTTTTTAACTATTTTATTGTTTCTTTTTCACAGGAACACATCTATAGGGGAGGAGCAGAAGTACCCTCAGAGGTTGATTTTAACGGGAAAACTCTCATGATAAACAAAAGCATTAACCACTATTGCACATTAAGAGAATTACAACAATGAATGATAAAAAAAAAGAGAATTACAACGATAAAGAGTCTTAGATCAGAAGGCCGAACACCACCAACAAATTCCAAGTATAAATAACCAAGAAAATCAGGTGTTGCTTGACATGTCCGAGATGACCTCTCTGTAACGGAGCAAGTGTGTTCTCTATAGTAGCTGTGGATATAGAAACACAGATTCTCATCATTAGAGAAGAACTAACTCTGTTAACTCTACCAAACAATCACTACTAACTTTGCCAACATTTACCACACTATCAAATACAACTATACCAAACTCTATCCCATAGTGGACGAACTCAACCAAACTCTACCACGCTGTCGTTACTACCTCTACCAAAATCTACTACATTAGCGTTACTAACTCCACCAAAATCTGCTACAAAGGATCCAACGTCTACTAAACTCTACCAAACTGAAAAAAGCCTCATATACTTTGTCCCCAAAAATATGACTTCCTAATTACAGAAAAATTAGTATGGTTGTTCTTTGACAGTGCTTAGTGGAAGTAAATTATGACATGGTAGAGTTTGGTGGAAGTAAATTATGACATGATCGTCTTTTGTGGTAGTGCATGCATGAGTTCATTTGATATGTAACTCAGTTTTACCTTAAAGATATGTTGATTTAGATGGAAATCTTCATGCACCATCCACACAAACTCACCACAACGTACATCTTTACTCAATTCCATGATTTTACAACCAAGAAAAGTATCCACTAGAAAGAACCAATTATTTTGGTCGAATATTCAACTCCCACAAACTCAAATTAATTGATCCATAGATCCTAAATCAAGAAAACGAGCTCAAAAGATAGGGAATGAGGTTAAGCAACAATGCTAATTTGTGCTTTAATGGTGTTTGGCTGCAATAAGTGAGCGAGAAAAAAGGTAAGTGATACAATAATTAAGGGCTAAAATCATCATTCTACAAACTAGGTTAAATGAGCCAACTCCACCTAACTCTACCACACTATTAAATAAAACTCCACCAAACTCTATCACACATTGGACGAGCTCTACCACACTATCAAATAAAACTCTACCAAACTTTATCACACAATGGACGAGCTCAACCAAACTCTACCAAATAACTCTGCCAAACTCTACTACACTATCGTTACTAACTCCACCAAGATCTACTACAAAGGGTCCAACGTCTACTAAAATCTACCAAACTAAAAAAACCTCATATACTTTGTCCCCATCAAAATGACTTCATAATTACAGAAAGTTAGTATGGTTGTTCTTTGACAGTGCTTTGTGAAGGTAAATTATGGTGTGGTAGACTTCAGTGGAGCTTGGTTGAACTTGATGCTAACGTGGCGGAAGACCTACGCGAATGGCGCACGCTGACATAGCACATTATTAATGGCATTTTCGTTATTACGCTTTTTTACACATCTCAAAAGGGCAAAATGGCATTTTATGATTTAATAAGAGTATTTGAGTCATTATGGATAATTCTAGAGTATTTGTGTCATTACCCTATAATTCTAGAGTATTCTAGCAAATCACCTTTAAAACAATGATACATACGTAGCTACTGTACATGCTCATGAGCTAGTACCATATATGAATTAGTTCAACTAAAAAATAGTAAGTAAGACTAGAGTAAAACTATATAGAATACATGTTGGGAACTTACATACACTTAGGTTATTAGTTATTGGTCATTTTTCCCATAAGATAGTTACAAAAAAAAATGCTTCCACTGGTAGATAATAGGACTGAGTTATTACATTAGTTTTAGGCAACTAGTTTAATGTACGTATGACTATAGTAAAACTACAACAAATTAGTGATGTGAACTATCATATACGCTCTTGTTATCTTATATACGTCATATTTAGCATGTTTTGCATCACTATTTTGCACCATATTTATTTATATAGATTTCATTTAGTCTTCTTTTAGATCACATTGTGTATAATTTAGGCATTAGAGTCTTTAGGTTATGCATTTGCATACTTTGTTATTTTTGAGTTCTTTTTAGGTGATCGGAGACTATTCTTGGAGGCTTTGGAGATTATGGGATGAAACATGAAGGAATGAGATTGGATTGGAGCAAAAAGATCAAAAAGAGTGTTATTGGACTGCACATTGGACACGCGTCCGAGAGTCCGTCCGAGGCGCCTATCCTTTACACCCATGGCCATGCATCGGACCCACGTTCGAATGCCCTTCCAACTTGTTCATTCCATCCGTCCACGACCATGCATCGGACTCACATCTGAATGCCCGTCTGACTTGATCGTTCAATCCTTCCGTAGCCTTACATCGATCCCACGTCCGAGGTCGCGTCCGACCCATCACTATCCGAACGTCCGAGACCTCACATTGGACGCACGTCTGAGATCTTGTGTTAAAGTTGAGATTTTTTGTGCTTGTTGCCCTAATTTTAAGACTATAAATACTAGAAACAAGTTGAGCCCTTGGATGTTATGGCATTTTCATTTTTGTTAACTTAATTTTCTTCAAGTTTTTGCTTTGTGTTCTTGAGAGAAAGAGAGGATTGTTGGAGACTCAAGGGGAATATGATCCTAAGATCATCTTCACCTATATTTACATTTTCAATTCCCTTTCTAATCTCTTCTCTAATTATGTTATTGATTTTACTTGCTTCATTTTGTTGGTTTTGTTTTTTATTTGGAATGTTAGAGTAGTGATTGTTAGGTTGATGGTTAGGTAGATCTATGTGTTTAATGGTTAGATCTTGTGTTAAGGTTGATAAATCTTGTGATTCCTTCACTTACAGTGTTCTTAATGCTATATTTGAGCTGACCATTTGAATCTAGATTCTAGGAAAATTATCGCCCGAGAGGTGTTCGATGAAATTCCAGAAAGACTCTTTTGTGGGATTTTCTTCCATAGCCTTCGAGAGATGATGCTTTGGGGATTAGTAGTCTTAGTGATCTTGTTTTTAATTCTTCTCAGTCTTTGGATTGGCAAATGAGAGTTTAGCTTGGTTCATAGTCTAAGATAGAGGTTAATGCCATGAGAGTGGGTTAATCTATGTGATATGTAACTCATAACCTAGAGTGGTTCTTAATTAGACTTATTGCATTTAATTTGATTATATTTCTCATTGATCAATTGCCTATCCATTTGCCTATTGTTAGTTTTTGTTTTGTGCTTTGTTTATTGCGTTAGTCATTTTTGTTTGTGTTTGTTCTTGTTGCTTGAATTGTTTTTTTTTTTTTTTTTTTTTTTTTTTTTTTTTTTTTTTTTTTTTTTTTT
>OVAX01004641.1:0-12325 GCA_900406405.1 Lepidium africanum | reverse complement strand
AACACAGTATGCCGCAAATATTCAGATGATTTGGTTTCGTAACCTATATTGTAGGGTTAAAATAGAAACATTCAAATAATAGTGATCTATGCTTTTTCATATAGTCATTTTACTAATTGTTAGACTATTTATAGTCATCTACTGATATTTCCCATGTATATTATCGCTCTAAATTATGCTGCCAAATATATTTTCTGGCTATCTAAAAACACGTATAATATAGAAGAAAATATTTACTTCATGTTTATATAAAGGTTATACATAGAGTCGAAGTGACACTGTCAAGAAATTTGTACACTTTAGACNAAAGGTTATACATAGAGTCGAAGTGACACTGTCAAGAAATTTGTACACTTTAGACTTTAAAGTGATAGAACTAAAAAATAGAAAATCTAAGCATCTTTGTCGAAAAGTGTAACTCTTCACAAAGCCCCCAAATAAAACCAATAATTTTCATGAATTAATTCTTTTTAACACTTTTAAAAAGTTAACAAAGTGATTAAAGTGTTCTGTAAAATTCTATTTATATAAAATGTACTACCAATCTACCGGACAATGTGGATATGCGCATGATATACCACATTTTTTTTGTTTAATATAAAAAGTATAGATATCTTAATTAAAAAATTATAAAAATCATTAAAAATATGTTTTTAATAAAATAATCCCTAAAGTATAAATCATTCATGTTTGCAAAAAATATGTATAAATTCAGTAAATTCAGTAAATAGCCGAGGACGTAGGGTCTATTAGTAGTGATCATTTTAGCTTTCTTCATATACCAGAGTTCGATTTCTTCCGAGGCAAAGAGATATAAAAAGAAGAATTTTAAAATATGAGTTTTGGTTATGGATCAGGTCTTATTGATCCAATTTGTTGATGTAATTATAAGAATAACGTGAAAAAAAATCAGTCTACGGATATGATGCCACGTGTTCATCACTCTCACTCACTAATTTCCATTATCGCATGTGTTTTTGTATTCCTACAAATCGTTTTTGAGTTACAATCCAGCTAATAATTTTTTCCGGTTCAATTTCAATTTTAGTCCTCTGTTGTTCCTTAACCGATTCATAACATTTTCCTTATTAATTCTGTTTTGTATTTGCTTCATTGCTTCTAATGTTTTGTAACTTTTCCAACTAAATCGATTACGAATTTTCATAAACCAATCCCTTCCTTATTAAGTTCCAAGTTCCTCATGGCTTCAATTATTACCGAATTTGGATATGTTTTTGAAAAAGAATGACACATCAAAAATCTCATGAGGAATTGTTTTCGTTACTCTGGATAGTAAAAAAATTGCTACAGTGAATAAAAAAATATCTATAACTCTTACCAAACAAACCCTAAAACTCAGATTTTTCTTTGAAATCTAACATATTGAAACCCAAACCAGAAACTACATCACGAACTCGAACTAAAAGTTATTAGCAACCCAATGTCCAATGTTTGTTGCTTACCAATGGTGTAACACAGAAGAAGAAGAGATTTAAGACATTTTCTTAGAATCCTATCATGGAAAACCCAACAAGCCCATAATTGCACAATACATTGCAAAAGAGATTTGAACAAACAGAAGACAGCAAATAAGCCCTAGGCATAAAGTTCATAATCGAAGTCAGAACCCGAACCAATCCAAGCGAACCATTTAAACTTTGGATGTATCTAAATAAACGAATGGATTTTAATTTCAAATTATTTCGGGTTCGGTTGATAACTAAACCCGAACTGAACCCAAAATATAATCGAAGTCGTGAGAAGAAAATCCATACCCAAACCTATCCAACAGAATAATTAGGCTAAAAATTAGTTATAAACATGTATTTTGGATGACAAAACCGTAGCCATTGATATTATATAATTCTACAACCAAACCAAACCTTACTAATAAGCGAATGGACCTTAAACCTTGAAACCGAATAACCAAAAATCCAAAGTAACCAAACCGATAACCGATCGATCGCTCGAACGCCCAGGCGTAACAGCAAACACAAGATCTCTAATTTAATTTTAAACATTCCTAGGCATAAAGTTCATAATTAAAATTTGAACCCGAACCGATCCAACCGAACCATTCAAATTTCGGATGTATCCAAATAATTAAATGGTTTTCGAACTAAATCGAACCCAAAATATAATTAAAGTTGTGAGAGCATAAAATCCATACCCAAACCCGCACCTATCCAATTGAACCGTTTAAACTAAAAACTAGTTATAAAACATGTATTTTGAGTGAATAGCCTATTCGAAACCAAATCCATTGATATAGACAACTCCATAACCAAATCTTAATAATAATCAAATGGATCTTAAACCTTGAAACCAAACCGGTAACGGAAATCATTTCCCAAGTTCTCCATAAGAGATGAAGAAGAAGATAATCGTTAGTACTAGAGAACTCAAAATAAAGCTCAAAGAACAACAATTTGGTTGCATAATCATGTAAACCAAGTTCAAGCACCAATGAATCAACATTTATCAGAATTCGACATTGAAATGAAAAAGTATAATCAATAAATTACAGAAACATGAAGTTAAAGAGCTTTATCAATTCTCAATTGCATTACAATCAACATTTCAGAACAATCCCTAGGATTCGCTCAAGTCAAGATTTAAATAAACAAAGAAGTAAAACTACGAATCCAAAATTCGAAATTTCAAATCAAAGGCAAAGATCTTACTTAGCAACCATCCTCGCGATGAAATCCTCGTATCGAAGCTTACCATCGGATCCAACATCAACCTCCTTGATCCACTCATCGAATTCATTCGGCTGCAATTTCTCACCGATACTAGTAAGTATATGCCTCAGATCCGTCACAGCGACGAATCCAGTACCTTCCTTATCAAGCACCTTAAATGCATCACGAAGTTGGCGATCGAATGGCTCTGTTTTCAAATGCTTCGCCATTAGATCGAGAAATCGATTGAAATCAAACGGAGACGAGAGATTCTCAGACGCGATTATTGATTTAAGTTGTGCTTCTGTGGGATTGCCTCCGAGTGAACGCATTAGGATTCCAAGCTCCGACGGTGCGATTTTGCCGTCTCCGTCGGTGTCGAAGAGCATGAATGCTTCCTTCATTGAAGAAACTTGGTCGTCGCTCAAGCCATCCTTGCCCATCTTCGATTCGATTCGATTTTTCCGGGTCTTCGGATTCTGGTCAGATCTCTTTTCTGTGTTTCTCTTCCTTCTGTACTATTAGAACGATTGGAGTGTAGCGTTTTTGAAATTTGAAGGACAGTGTTATATAAATACGCTGTCGTTTGATCAATGAAAGATTTATGTCCAATTTTATGGGCCTATGTAACCCATAACTACNCTTCCTTCTGTACTATTAGAACGATTGGAGTGTAGCGTTTTTGAAATTTGAAGGACAGTGTTGTATAAATACGCTGTCGTTTGATCAATGAAAGATTTATGTCCAATTTTATGGGCCTATGTAACCCATAACTACTTTTTTTTTTGTTTATATGGGCCAATCTAACCCATATGATATAGGTGTAAATTTATGTATTTTATATAAAATTCAATAACACAAAAGTTTACCCATCCGTCAACAAGAAATTTGTTAGGATTAGTTTTCTTTTTGACAAATAATTTGTCTAAATTAGATTTTTTTGCCAATTAGATCGATAAAGTTCAATTTATAATCAATTTTCAAATTTTTTTAGTTCCTCACAATATTTATGAGAGTTGAATTGGTAAGATAGCAGTTGAGGCGGTACTTAACCATCAAATACATTTCTGCCTAACAATTTTATGTGAGAAAAACACGATTCCCAAAAATCTAATTCTACTAAAATTGCAACACTTAACTATCACCAAAATAAAATATAAATTTTACCCAAAAAACTAAACATTTGTTTGGTTTATTAATATATAATTTGATAAGTAAAATAAAATTTCTAAACACTTGCCCACAATACTTAGGAACTACAAGGACAGATCGCCGTTTCCTGTCATTGGTCTCTTTGGAGCCGGCGTTCAGAGCTCCTCGTGCTCCGACGCCGGCTCCGCTTTGCTCTCTTCTACGTGCTCTCTTGTTTCCATCACTGACTTTCTTGGATTCTCCTCCTCCTCTCTCTAGTCGATGGAGATTGGAGTCTTTCTCGGGCCCTTCGGTGTCGATCCCTTTACTAAAATCCTTTCCTCTCATCCTCAATAATTATCGGTGGCTGATGATTTCTTTGTATCTCCATTAGGCGATCTTCAATTTCAGTAATACATGAAGATCTGTTGTTGAGTTTTCACAGGTGATTATAGATGTAAGCAGCTTTTCTGACTACAAATTTCTGGAGTATATCCATGGAGGAAGAAGCATTGCATGGTGCATGCAGTTTCCGGTAGCCTTTCCGCTCCCCACGATGGCAGATGACACTTTGAGTGACGGAATCAATCTCGGCCGAACACGTGGCGTCTTAGAGTTTCTCCAATCTTGGGCCTATTGTTCTTCGGCCTTTTTCTTTCTATGATCTTGTAAACATGGCCTGTAATCTTAAGTCCATTGGGCATTTAATGAAATAAATTATTTTGCGGAAAAAAAAAAACAAATTCGACGTTATGTGAATGAATATAACTTCTTCTGATTAAATGATAAAGCTTTGTGTCCTTCCTTGGATCATCAAAATGTTTTACAGCAAAACTTGTAGAAAACAATAGAATAGCAATTTACAAATAAGAAACTACTAATTTAAACCTAGATCACTACTAATCAAAGATCTGTCGATTCAATCTTGCAGCTTTAAGTGAGGAAATCATCGATTCTGCTTCTTGAGACAGATTCTTCCTTGCTACAAGACTTAACCCTAACTTCTCGCGCAAGTACTCATTTCTCAACTCATCTCCCTCCATTTCACTAAGCTCAAAACCTTGCTTCCTTGTCACTAAACCGTAAAGCCAATCAACCAATTCAGGTTTCTCTCTCTGGATCCGAACTCTCAACAATGACATGGATTCAGGATCATCTGAATTCGGAGTGAACAACACTGAGAAATTCCCAAATGTTAGATCAGGCGTCTCGAATAATTGATCCAAACATCTGTTTTCTTCTTCATCTTCTTCTTTGTCAATGTTGGTCTGGTTCGGGTTTGAAGCTGATGATGATGCTCTTCTTCTAGCAACTCTAAGTATGTTTGCTGCTTCTCTCATTCCACTTAAGAAGGCTCCGTGCATTGTAGCTGGATATTGTTTATTAGTCGCTTCACCTGCAAAGAACACTCTTCCATCACCAACACTCTCAGCTAAAATGTCGTAATCATCTCCTGATGATCCAACCGCAACATATGAGTAAGAACCATATGAAAACTTGTCCTGTCCCCATCTGGAGCAAAGGGCTTGAACTGGATCAGGAACAACAATTCCTTTTGGGTGATAGATTCCGCGTAGTATCTGCAAGACCCGTTTAACAGACTCAGTAGGCGACATTGTCTCAAATTTTTCTGCAGCGTCTCCAGCTACAAGTGCTACAAGTAATGGTCCACCGGAGACGGAAGAGTAGCTGTAAAACAAAAAGAATTCTCCTCTCGTAGTTGAATCTTCAGTTAATCGTCCAAAAGTATCGATCTCCTCACCCCAGAAGTTATACGGAAACAACATCGCCACTTTGTTCAACAATCCGTATCCTAGTCTCTGTATCGCTTCTTTCTTTTTCTCAGGAAGCTCGGGATAGAACTCGATTGCACCTTTCTTCAAAACCCCTAGTGGAACTGTGCAAAGAGCCATATCACAGTAGAACTCTTTATCTCCCGAATAAACCACAACCCCATTGCTTCCATATCTGATGCTCTCAACAGTATTCCCATAGAAAACAGGAAGATTTTCTGCCAAAGCATGTACAAATATCTCGTTCCCACCGGGAATAAAACAATGATCACCGCCCATCTCATACGGATCATCTTGATCCCAATACGCCATTGAAAGATTTCCTAACAATGTAGCATTTGCATATTCCAAATTAGCTAAATGCCAATCTAAAAGCATTCTCTCTTGGGGATCCTCAGCAACTCCATTAACTAATCGAAATGTTTCAAGTGCTTCTCCCAATGGCACATCTACTGATTTAACCTCCTCTATCATCGACTGTCTAAGCTTACAAACTCTATCCAACAACTTATTAAACGATGCCTCAATCTTAGAATCCACACCAACATCAACTAGCTCACCATTGGGAAGATACAATGGGCAAATATCTCTAACCTTATGAAGAGGCAAACCGAGTTGCCTCGCTAAAACTCCAAGCGGATTCCCATTAATTCCGGTGAGAACACTTCCACCAACATCAGCCTTTGCCTCAACACCATCACCACCTTTCATCTTCCGGGTCTTAACCCGCCCACCCGGTCTATCTCTACCTTCAAGAACCAAAACCCTAAACCCCATTGACAATAATTGTCTAGCAGCCACCAAACCAGATAAACCCGCCCCTACAACCACAACATTAGGCGCCTCTATGCCATCAAACGACCTCAGTTTCGCCTCTTTAATAACCGGAGCTAGTCCGAAATTGATATAACCATGCTCAAGAAGGAAATTATAAGCTGCATCAACTAAGTTTTTGTGTTCAGCACGAATTGACTCGAGTGCATGATCTCGAGTTAACCAATTCGAGACATTGGATCGCCACAGAGCAATAATGTGATTCCTCACAACAATGTAATTCGCTTGATCTTTACCTCCAATTATTGAAACAACATTCGCTTCAATTTCTTCCTCCGTTAGCGAATTAACCGGAAACCCTACAGACATTGCGATTAGGGCTTCGGAATCAACCTCTTTCCCCACGCTATTGCGACGGTTTCTGGAAAAAGCTGGATTCGCATTAATCTCCGTGAAGAATCGTTTCCTACGACGTCGTTTCCTAGCCCTAGGACCAGGCTCCGTCACACTAGGGTTTTGCGATTGTTGCTCAGGTACCAAATCGGAAGATTCTCCTTCACCGAGCGATTCAGAGATGCGTGTTTCGAGTGGAAGAGATGCAGCATCAACAGGAGGGCGAGGTGGAGGGAGATGAGGAAGCTGAAGCTCTGTTAATGGCGATTGGTCATCGAGTGAGTTTAGCCCATCTTCTTCAGGATTTTGCTCCGATTGACTCGGAGAAAGTGAGACGTCAGTCTCCGTCGCCGACGCATCGGAAATGACGTCGTTGTCGTCGTCGGCAGTAACCTTATCAAGAGGTTCTTGTCCGGAAATATCCATCTTAGAATGGGTTTCCGGGTCTTCTCCGGGTTTAGTTTCGGGTCCGGTTTCTTTAGTTTCGGTGGACATTTCGATGACGATGACTGAACCAAAGTGTAGTCTTCACTTTAGCTCTACTAAACCGATACTTACAAACAGCTCCGTTTGGATCTTAAATCTAATCGAGAAATATATGGGTCTGGCCCATTTAATGTATACTAGCCCACAAAGTTTGATATTCTTTTTTTGGTCATATGTTGATCTTTCAATTCATTTCCTTTTCCAAGATTTCTAGAATATTTTGGGAAAAAAATCAAATTTTGGTTTTGCAATCAATTTTTTAAGTTTTATATGATAGTAAATACAACAAATGAAGATTCATGAATTTTTGGGAATTAAAATCTTAAATAAATAGTATCTTTCTGTTTTTTATAGTTAATGTTTTAATCTTTTCACACCTATTAAGAAATTCTTAATTATTTTATTTCTTCTAAACAAAATATAGTTAGAAGATTACAAAAAGGTGACCTTCTCCGACGATCCATCACGCAAGAGGAGTGACGAGAAGGCGATGACAGAGGAGTTATCCGGTGGTCTTTTAACTTTCAAAGAAGAGTGACGACGGCATCAGAGAGATATCAGAGAAAGGGGGCAAAGCCTGACTTNAAGAGTGACGACGGCATCAGAGAGATATCAGAGAAAGGGGGCAAAGCCTGACTTTTCGGAGGTCCTTTTTTCTCTGTGTATTGAAGAAGAAACTATGTTATCCCAAGATCTGTAGAAGAAATCGAAGGAAATTTCATGATGATTCAGGAATCCGCAAGAACAACAGTAAATCGAGAAGATCTGCTCTCAAAAGTCCCAGATCCACCATGCATATCAAAGATCCTAGCCCAATTTATCAAGTGGAACCGATTCTATGTATCAGGTTGAAATCTATCAATAATCGAAGACAATATCAAGTTCGATCAGGAATTAGCAAGTACAGGAGATACGTGAAGAGATTCTCTCTTAAAACAATCAATTATACCAAGGTTATCAAGGAGTTTAAACCATTCTATCGAGAAATTTACTTCGAAGCCCTCTGGTTCTCGATTTCAAGTTTTCATGGGGATTCTATTATTGTTTTTCAGAATCACCAAATTGAAGCTTGTTTCCACAACTAGTTTGAGGCTTATACAGATCATGTCTTTCTGTGGGATCCAACCGGAGATGTCAAGTACTCTAACCTCTCAGGAAATCTCAATCGAAGAAACTTGAAAAATCATGTATATTCATGGGACACAAGTGACAACATACTTCACGCTTCAAGAGCTAAAGATAAGTATTGTATTTGTTTTGATCTGGTCTGGTCTCGTGAGTTTTTAGTATCAAGACAACAAGTATTTTTAAGACCAAAGCCAAAGTTTCCAAAATCCAGATTACAAGTCGAGGAGTTTGTGGTTATGATGGAGTTCGATTTTGGATCCATAAATCTCCGATACACCGGAGAAAGTAATCAAATTATTTACTATGAAAATCTGTTTAACCGTAATTACTTCAATTGCCTAATTAGGAGAACCTATTTTATGGAAATACTAATAAAGAGATGTCGGCTATGCAATTTTCACCATCAATTCAAGGGATCTTCGTATCAAGTAGAGAATCTTCAACATTTCATTTATCTTTCCTTTACAATTCTTTACATGAACTTATTTCCTATAAGTGGAGAGGATCATGCAGATTTACATTCATTGGAATATTGGATGCTACACAAGATAAGGGATGGGAATCATTTGTGTTTCCTTATAACATATAGTATCACGTCATGATTCAATACTCGAATGTGGTTTTTATTTCTAAGAGAATTCCATCATTTAAAGGGTCGATTATTTATACAGCAAGATAGAGGATTATTTTATCAAAAACCTTTAAACCTTATTCAAGTATTCTCTTTATTCAGGATTATAATGGCATAATTTAATGTCAAGAAGAACTAGTCTTCAACGTCATCCTCAGTGTTGATCCCCAACACAAAGATACCAAGGTTTGATAACTTAGTTTTGGTAGCCAAGTGTTCCAAGGTCCTGCTGGGACGATGTCTAAATCCCATGAAGCAAGATGTAAATGCTTTGCTACAACGTTTTCCACGAATCTGGGGCTTGAAAAACAAAGTTATAGGAACAAATTTGGGCTTTGATAAATTTCAATTTACCTTCAAGGAAGTGAAAGATATGGAGGAAGTGCTGAATATGGGACCAACACATTTCGATGGTTGGATGATCACTTTGGACAAGTGGATTCTCAAAGCACCAGAGGAGTATCCATCATCTTTGTTACTATGGGCAACAATTTCAAACGTTCCAGTGGAATACACTGCAGACATCGTCTATGAAGCAATAGGAGAACAATTGGGGATTATCAAACAGATTCATGTAGCTAGTTCAAGAATCTTGGTGGAGATTAATGTCATGAAGGCTATAATCCTGAAGACTGCAGTAGAATTTGAAGACGGTGAGGAGACGATTATTCGGATTAAGTATGATCGCCTTAAGGACTATGTAGTTATTGAAACTACATAAACCATGATGTGTCATGATGCAAGAAAATGACGGTTCATGAACAACGAGCAGGAGATATGGACAGACATGAAAGGAGTGATCGAGGTTCGGACAGAAACCATGATTTTAAAGGAGCATTGGTAAACCATCCACGATCTGAAGCTCCTCATCGCGGGGACGGAAATTTAAGACCTCAGCCTTTCAATCAATATGGCTCAAACTTGAAAAATATGAGGAGAGAGGTGCAGTATACTCCAAAGCAGCCACATGGAAAGGAGAATAACAAGGATACCAATGATGATCAGCTTATCACAGTGACTGCTAAGAAGAACAAGAGACAAGCAGAAGACTTAGAAAAAGCTCCACAAAGAGTAGATAGTAATATCAATGTAAGGGATGATGTGGAGGCGGCCCAATCTTCTTCCAAGAAATCCAAGGTTTCTAAGACAAGTAAAGAAGACAATGAGGTAAATTCATCTATTCCTATGCAGCAGGTTTTGAGTAATAGAGACCTAGCTATGAAGGAGCCGATGATCAAGGAGGTGTCTATATGAATTGATTTGCTCTCTGAAAGTAAAACAGGGGAGGGTCAGGTTAAGGACTCGAATCTGCTAGCTTATGACGTTATGAAGCGCCAAGAATATAGCATGATATCAGCAGAAGAGAAACAAGTGTTGTTGGCCAAGATAGAAAAGCTTAATAAGAAGCCAAAACCGCCACTTCATGCTCCAAAACATGTAAGTCTCGATGACACTATGGCTTCATCGTTGGATATTCATAAGAAAGGTGTGAAATCTTCCTCAAGTATTAAAGGTGTCAACTCAAAGAAACAAAACTTTGTGGACTCTTTTGAATCTAGCTTGAAGAAGCAAGGCAAAAGAAAAAATGTTGGCAAAGGAACTAAGGTCTCGGATGATGGTGTTACCTCTCGTCCAACGGCATCGTCCCCTTAATCTCTTCTCTCGTTTTCTCTATATTTTTGTAGCTTTCTAGTATTGTTACGGGACTTTGGATCCCTTTCTCTTATTTTTTTTCAAGTTTCTACATGAATTTACGATCCTTTTAACTTATTGGGAATAAAGAGTTACTTTGCTTTCTCAACTATGATAATTATTTGTTTGGATAGTGACTCATCCATTAATTTCGGATACATGTGGAGTGTTAGGAGCAACTCTATTTTTAAACATAATTATTTTGGTTGCAAAGGAATATTATTAAATAAACGGATCAATTATCAATTAATTCAAAAGCTTATCTACTTTTTCACGGAAAATGAAGCAGACATAACTCTCATCATACTTTGTAAGGCATCAACCCTCTATGAATTATTATGTCCATTCCTACATGATTAAAGTTTTATATTGTTAGGGGATAGGTTAATCCTATTGGAGCAAGTGGTGGACTGTGTTTATTATATAAAAATCATGTTAATGTCTCTGTCAACTATAAGAACAGAAATATGATAGACAANCTTTGTAAGGCATCAACCCTCTATGAATTATTATGTCCATTCCTACATGATTAAAGTTTTATCATGGAATTGTTAGGGGATAGGTAAATCCTATTGGAGCAAGTGGTAGACTGTGTTTATTATATAAAAATCATGTTAATGTCTCTGTCAACTATAAGAACAGAAATATGATAGACAATTCATTTGTTCTCAAAGGATCAAGGGTTTGGAATTCTTTCATATATGGAGAACCGGTATATCATCTTAGAGAGCAAGTGTGGGAAAGATTGTCACGTTACGGTACCCAAAGAACAGAACCATGGCTCACTATCGGAGATTTTAACGAGATCTCAGGACATCATGAGAAAAAAGGGGGTAGAATAAGAAGCATCAACTCTTTTGTCCCTTTTAACACTATGTTACAAAATTGTGGTTTTATTTAATTCTCTTGTTTAGGGGACGCATGGTCCTGGAGGGGCGTACGACATAATGAAATAATCAGATGCAAGCTTGACAAGGCTTTTGGAAATGCTGATTGGCACTCTCTTTTTCCAAATTCAAAAACGGAGTATCTCAAGATGATTGGCTCGGATCGTAGGCCAATACTAGTGGAAATGCAAGTTATTGGGAAAGTTCACAAACTAGGATTTAGTTTTGACAAGAGATGGATTGGCAAACCGGGCTTTGAACAAGCAATATCAAGATGGACAAGGTATGCAGGGCTTCGACGTTGTAGGATAACAAATAAAATTTCAAATTGCAGGAGAGAAAAATTTCGAGATGGAGAAAAAACGCATACCAACGAAAGAGAAAATTGAGGTTTTAAAGAACAAGTTAGAAGATATGAAGAACCGAGATACTTGCCCGACGTCGGAAATTCAAAAATAGCCTCGGAATTATGTGATGCTTACTTAGAGGAAGAAACATATTGGAAGCAGAAAAGTAGGAACAAATGGCTAACTGAGGGAGACAAGAATACGAAATATTTCCATGCCCAATCTAAGCAAAGACGAGCAAAAAACAGGATTATTGGTCCTTTCAACAAGGATAATACATGGTTAAATCAAGATTCGGATATTGAAACAGAAGCTGTTAAATATTTTAAGGAACTTTTTCAGTCGAATGGGAATTCTAATTTTGACTCTTCTTTGGAGG
>OVAX01004640.1:0-12329 GCA_900406405.1 Lepidium africanum | reverse complement strand
TTTATATGTAAAATATAAAATTTCTAAGTAATTTATGTAATTATTTATATTATTAAAATAAAATTAAAATAAAAAACATAGAATAATTTTACGTTATATAAACGAAAATAATTTTACTTTTAATATTTTACGTTATATAATATTTTAGAATAATTTTAATCTATTTTATTATCTTCATATTAAAATAAAATAATTAACTATTATTAAAATAAACTAAATTTAATGTTAGGTTAACTTTGTAATCAATCACGAAATTTAATATATCCTTTTTATAAATTTCAGTTTTAATTACGAATTTTAAATGTAATTATCTATATTGAAAAAAGAATTAAGTTATTATTTAAATATTAAAAGTAAACAAAATATTTAAATATTATAAGTAAGCAAAATTTAATGTGAGGACAACTTAGTAAATTAATGTTAGGGTAACTCTGTAATCAATCATGTTAAAATTAAACGTGGTGCTGATACGTAAGCATTCTTAAAAAATCACTTCAAAAATAATATATAAGATTATCAGAAAATTATATAAGAAACTATTAAATTTATTTTTTCATGTTAATTTACATACTCAATTTATTTTCATCAGATAAAGCAATCCAATACTAGATTGCTATAAATCATGGTAAAAATTGTAAGATTATAAAGATCATTCAAAATTAATTGAGATAGTTTTGATATATGAAAAAGTTAATTTAAAATTATGTATAAACTAAAATAATATGTATTTTTAAATTGTGATTACAAATCTTTTAATTTTATTCAAAAAAACGTGAAACTATTGAAAATAGTTTTCATAATCATATGTATAATATGATTTGTTAAATGGTAAGTTAATTAAAATAATTATTTAATAAATTAATTTTCTTAAATTAATAATATTATATTTTATGTTTTGAGAAATTTTTGTTTATAGAAATTTACTTTTCACATATTATATAAATTTATCCTTTAGTGCTTTTATGTAATATCGATTATTAAAAATTTGATACGTGATGAATAAGTTAATAAAATTTTATCATAAGTTAAAAATATTTATGTCTGCACGTATGTGCAGGAAAGTCACATAGTTAAAACATATTTAAATATGAGAAACAAGAGCTTTTATCAAAAACTAGAGATGTGTTAAATCCTAACAAAAACCTCTTGTAGTTTCGGAGAAGAGGAAATTAGAAAAAAAAAAAAAAGAGTCTGTAAAAGCATATATTTCTTTATGTTGGATCCTACTGGATCTGTGGATCACATCTCTTGCTAAAAGGCCAGTTAAAGATTCATATTTAAGCTCAAACAAAAGCCCAAAGTTTGGCCCATTCAAAAGCTTCAAGCCTTCTTTTAATTGCTTGTTTGTTGTTGTTGAACATTTACATATCTTCTAAGCTTTCCATTCTCTCAAGACGCCCACAGTTTGGTGAGTTGGTAATATTAAAAATTCGCATTAGTTTAGAAGATTCTTCTAACTCAAATCGGATATACTCTCCACTACATAACTAATTTATCATCTCACACACACAAAAAACAGAAAAAAAAAGAAACTAATCAAATAGTTTTTATATATTTAGAAGATTCATATCTTAGGTCTTCATTTTTAAGATCTCAAAACCAGTCTTAGCTTATGCTGATAACATAACCTAAAATATTTGTTGCCGACTTTTTCTTGGTTTGAGGTGACGTATATGCTTTTACATAATAGTTTAGGTATCTAGAATTTAACTTTGTATGTAGTAGAATTTTTCGAATGTATTTAATTATATAAATTGAGTTTTATCAATTCAATTGACGAAAAACAAGTACAACAAAATTAATTTTTATGATCAACCACAAACACACATCATCCCTGTAGATATGATATTTCGTTTAGTTTACATCTAAAATTGTTGAACAATTTAAAAGTGAACAAATATCTTGTTCTAGTGGGTTCTTAAGTTGTCTGTCACTCGCTAATGTCAACTAAGAAAAAGTAATGAAATGATAAGTATTATTATACTGTAAAAAAATTACAAAGAGAGAAAGTGTGATGTGATCCATATCACACTACTGACATTATATAAAATTTCTGGTTGACTTAATACACATAAAAGGGAAACTTTCCAATAACACAAATCTTTGTAGTTTAGGACAATTGTCGTATATTTTGACATTTTGCAGAAAAAAGCTGTGCATGTATATGTCCATAAAGCTAAACTTCATTGAGTGGATTACACTTAAAAGAAATTACCAGTTAATCTACATTGATGAAAATACAATGTTCAAAAAGTTGTGTATAAATTAGAAGTGTGATGTAAAAGCCACTATAGAAGCCAAAGTCGTGAAGTGATTCAGAAAACATAATTAAGACTTAGTGCCATGACTTTGACAAGCATGTATGTACCTTCACTTACATTTATTCTAACTTTATTTCATGGAACTACTAATCTATATACATATTTGTCAACATGTCTAAACAATTGATATGGTTGTAAATATATTTCAATATGGTGGACACGCGTAATTAAGTGTTCATGCCCATTGGCTCCCACAATTCAACCACTATACCAACATCCATCATTTCTCAGAAACTTATTCATCATTTTTACTTATACAAATGATTCTTACTTTGAATTTTGAAGGAATAGTAAACGACTTGAAAATCCCCTATACTATTGATATACATGGTTTTTAGCATATTTCACGAGTCTCATTTAGCTATGTTCTGCATACATTTCTACTACATTCTCATTATTTTAGAGTCCAAATAGTTTCATTCATCTGCATTAGCATACACATTGCATTCGAAGAGATTTCAGGTACTAGAAGCGCTAAAATGGAGCATTCAGGATGAGCAGAGGCTAAGGGATGAGGGAGCAGCACTTAGAAACTGATTAGAGCTGGAGAACGTCAAAGATCAACCTAACATTATGTGAGGCTCGAGTGTTGGTCAAGTGCTGATGCACTCGAGACGTGATCGAGCCAAGCTGAGCTCGAGATGCACTTAAGCCTTTTGGGGAGCTTTGGACACACACATGATTGCACATTCTAGCTGCAGATTGAGTGGGTTATGCATTGAGCTACAACTTTCTTATGATGAGCCTTTTTCAACGTTGGGCCAGACTGAGGGTAATTCACACAAGACAGTGGGCTTCTTTCTAATGAGCCGAGTCAAGCAAAGAATAAGTTTGGGGGAGTTGATATACATGGTTTTTAGCATATTTCAGGAGTCTCATTTAGCTATGTTATGTATACATTTCTACTACATTCTCATCATTTTAGAGTCCAAATAGCTTCATTCATCTGCATTAGCATACACATTGTATTCGAGGAGATTTCAGGTACTAGAAGCGCTAAAATGGAGCGTTCAGGATGAGCAGAGGCTAAGGGATGAGGGAGCAACACTTGGAGTCTGATTTGAGCTAGAGAACGTCAGAGTTCAACCTAATGTTATGTGAGGCTCGAGCTGAGATCGAGTGCTGATGCACTCGAGACGTGATCGAGCCAAGCTGAGCTCGAGATGTACTCAAGCCTTTTGGGGAGCTTTGGACACACACATGATTGCACGTTCTAGCTGCAGATCGAGTGGGTTATGCATTGGGCTAAAAAATTTCTTATGATGAGCCTTTTTCACCGTTGGGCCAGATTGAGGCTAATTCACAATACACGCTGGGCTTCTTTCTAATGAGCCGATTCAACCTAGGATTTTACCAAACATAGTATAAGTATTTGCGTGATTTACCAAAAATGAGATATCTCTTAGTTTTTACTACTTTTCGTGCAAGCAGACTTTTTGGCTTTTGTAATCTCAGAACAAAACCTTTAGTTTTCGAGTTATCTTTTTATGCAATTCAGTTTTACGTGTACGTTAATTTCAATTCTTTTTTGAGTTCTTTGTTAATGTTATCTGATATTGATTTCACACTTGCTGTTAATTTCATGAGTTCTGAGTTGTCACCTAGGGCTCTTGAGGATGAGTTAGGTTAGCGTGGATCTTAGGTTTTCTTAGCTGCTTGAGGGTAAGAATATTTAGGTCTCGTCTGATTTGGTGTTATCAATACAAGTTTCTTTCTGATCAACTGAAGCTCGTTCTGAGACGTTCTAGCAACCGATAGGTGTTTGGTAGAATGTCTGACCGAACCACTTCAGAGATTCACACGCTTAGCATGACAGATCGAATGTTTGAGGTGTGAATCGATTCTAAGCGAGTTGATCGTTTATACCAGTTAAATTTTCAAACGTCTATGGTGATAAGGTCTTTTAATAGCTTAATCGAGTCTATTTGCCACGAGAGTGGATTCATTGCTTTGTGTTCTCGCTGCCTAGAGATTAGCTTTATTGAGTGTTTTCAAGCGCCTAGTTGATCTAAGAGTTACATTGATCCATGATACTCACTCTTCAGGAACCTGTTTCTCATCACCCTGCGCTTGATTTACTTGCTATTTTGCTGTTCACTGCTTGCTCTATTTTTCCTCTGATCACTTTCGTTTTCTTTATTTATTTTCAAGTTTGATTTAGTTTATGCTCGAGTTTAATTTAGGTTGCTAGACATAATTCACTCTGATTGGCTTGGATTAGAGTAGTTGAGTGCATCTTGATTGATAGCTGCACTCCCAGTTGGATTGACACCTATTTATGCTACATCGATATGAAAGTGTAATAGGTATTTGATTGTAAAATCTTGTTATCAAATTGGCGCCGTTGCCAAATGGGTTTTTGCTAGTTACATTTAGTATTGTTAACTTTCTAAGCTCATGTTCTTTTTGTTTCTTGTTACTTACTCACCTGTGGTACTGTCTTTGGTGTTTTGTTTCAGGTGATTTCGACCTTCAGTAAGTCAGCTAGACCCTACTGCTCGAGTAGAGTTCACTCATTGTATGCAGACACATTCACAAGGGAGTCAGGACCTTATACGCCCTCTTGAAAATATTGGCCAGCTTCCACGCGAGTTGAGAGCGTAGAAAAACCAACTCCATAGTGCACCAGAAGATCCAGCTGAAATGGATTCGCTAATAGGTTCGAACACAAACCAACTTCCTACGAACACAGACCAACTTCATGTGAATGGAACTCAATAGAGGAGGCCACGAATAATCGGAGCTGGAGATGCACCAAGCACTCATAACCAGAGACATGGGATTGTGCCTCCGGCTATCCCGAACAAAAACTTCGAGATTAAGAGCAGTCTTATCTCCATGATCCAAAACAGGCAGTTTCATGGACTACCCTCTGAAGACCTTCTTGATCCCTTGAACGAGTTCGAGCGCATTTGTGGACTACAAAGGCTCAATGGAGTCAATGAAGATGCATTTAAACTGAGGCTGTTTCCATTTTCTCTAGGAGATAAAGCCCGCATTTGGGAGAAGCATTTACCGTAAGGATCTATCACTTCTTGGAATGACTGCAAGACTGATTTTCTTAGCAGTTCTTCTCAAACTCTCGGAGTGGTATCTCAAGCTTTACGCAGCAGAATTTTGAAACCTTTGTTGAAGTCTGGGAGCGGTACAAGACTTATTAATCGTAGTGCCCCCATAATGGTTACACCACTGAGACTCTGCTTAACAACCTCTACAGAGGTGTTCACCCTAACATCCGAAGGCTTTTGGACACAGCCAGCAATGGCAATTTCCTCAACAAGGATGTGGATGAAGGTTGGGCGTTAGTGGAGAATATGACACATGCAGATGGGCAGTATAATGAGGATTACGATAAGACCTTGAGTGGTACAGTAAATACAGATATAATCAGTAAGAAGGAGCTCAAGCCCTGAACGAGAAAATTGATAAGTTGTTACAGGTACAACAAAAACATGTTCACTTCATGACTGGGGATGAACAAATTCAGGACGAGGAGGATGATCAGGTTGAGGAGATTAGTTATTTGTAGAATTAAGGCGGGGGTTACAAGCAGTACAACAACTACAAACAACACCCAAACCTCTCCTACATGAGTAACAACGTAGCAAATCCCCAAGACCAGGTCTACCCACCCAAACCCCAGAACGTTCAATCCAAAACTTTTGTCCCTAAGCAGCAATATCACCAGAGTTTCCAGCCAGCTCAGGAGAAGAGCAAACCTTTTGTTCAGCCACCTTACAAGCCCCAATTGCCATTTCCTCAAAGGTTCAAGAAGGATCTGACTGAGAAATATAAAGCCCTCTTTGATAAGCAGATGAAAGATATTGAGGTGAAGATTCCCATCTTGGATGCTTTTATGCTAATGCCTCCTTACCAGAAATTTCTAAAAGATGCGGTTAAGGAGAGTACTCAAGAAGTAGAGGGTATGGTGGTACTGACGCATGAGATTAGCACTATAATCCAAAGGAAGGTTGTGCCAAAACATCTTGGTGATCTTAGAACCTTTACAATCACATGCTCGCTTGGACCCTCATCATATAGCAAGTGTCTCTGCGACCTTGGTGCTTCAATTAGTCTCATGCCACTTTCAGTTGCAAAGAGGTTAGGCTTTGTTGATTACAAATCCTGCAAGATCTCATTGGTTCTAATGGATAGGTCTGTGAGAATCCCTCATGGCATTTTGGAAGACCTTCCTGTGAAGGTGGGAGGAGTTGAGATACCAACAGATTTTGTTGTTTTGGAGATAGAAGAAGAGCCTAATGATTCTCTGCTATTTGGAAGACCTTTCTTGGCCACAACAAGAGCATTGATTGATGTCATGAATAGGGTAATTCAATTGAATCTTGGTCAAGACCTTTAAGATGAAGTTCAACATCAACGATGCGATTAAGAAACCAACGATTGAGGGTCAGGTGTTTTCAATTCATGAAATGGATGCTCTAGCTGATGAGTTGCTGGAGGAGTTGACAACAGAAGATCAACTGCAAGTTGCCTTGACTAAGCCAGCCACTGAGGGGTATTTGAGTATGGAAGCTGAGTACTATGGGAAACTCTTGGATTCACACAGATCCATCAAGAGTTTAGTAGTGATTGAAGAATTGGATAAGACGTGTCCATCGGGTAAAGGAGTGAGTTTACACTCGACTACATCCACACCATACTCGAGCTGCAAGTACTCGAGTGCACTACAGTTACTGATAAGTGGTCTGAGCTCAAGGAACCCAAAGTGGAAATGAAACCGCTTCTTGCGGGGCTAAGGTACACTTTTCTGGGCCCTAATTCCACTTATCCAGTAATAGTCAATGATTATTTGAGTGATGATGAATTAAGAATGTTGTTGACTGAGCTTAGAAGTTTTAGTAAAGCCATAGGATACACTCTTAAAGATATGAGAGGAATATCCCCAAGTTTTTGCACACACATGATAGATTTAAAGGATAAGTCTCATTCTAGCATAGAGCCCCAGAGGGGATTGAACCCAAAATTTAAGGAAGTTGTGAAAAAAGAAATACATAAGTTGTTAGATGCTGATGTTATATATCCAATTTCTGACAGTAGGTGGGTTTCACCTGTGCATTATGTTCCTAAGAAGGGGGTATCATTGTGGTTAGGAATGATACGGATGAGTTGATACCAACTAGAACCATAACGAGGCATAGGATGTGTATAGATTTTAGGAGAATAAATCTCTCCACTAGGCTAGATCACTTCCCTCTGCCTTTTATTCATCATATTGTTGAGAGGTTGTCTAACAAAAGGTATTACTATTTCCTTGATGGGTATAACGGATTCTTTCAGATCCCTATACTCTCAAATGATCAGGAAAAGACTACCTTCACATGCCCTTATGGCACCTTTGCTTATAGACGTATGTCGTTTGGATTATGCAATGCTCCTGCTACGTTTCAAAGTTGTATAACTTCCATTTTTTCGGATTTAATTGAGGATATGGTAGAGGTATTCATGGAAGATTTATCCGTCTATGGCTCTTCCTACTCCTCTTGTTTGTCAAATTTGTGCAGGGTCCTCAGCAGGTCCGTGGAGACAAACCTTGTGCTAAACTGGGAAAAGTGTCACTTCATGGTTCAAGAGGGAATAGTGTTGGGGCACAAGATATCTGAAAGGGGTATTGAGGTTGATCCAGCGAAGATTGAAGTCATGGTTCAGCTGCAGCCTCCTACGACAGTGAAGGATGTTCGAAGTTTTCTGGGTCATGCAGGGTTCTACCGGAGCTTTATTAAAGATTGCTCTAAAATTGCAAGGCCCTTGACGCGCCTACTGTGCAAGGAAGTCGAGTTCAACTTTGACTCTGACTATCTTAAAGCTTTTCTGAAGATCAAGGAAGCTTTAGTTTCTGCTCCAATAGTCCAAGCTCCAGACTAGACCCTTCCATCCGAGATCATGTGCGATGCTAGTGACTTTGCTATGGGAGCGATTTTGGGTCAGAGAAAAGATAAGAAGCTGAATGTGATATATTACGCCCGGAGAACGCTTGACGACGCCCAAGTTAATTATGCAACCACAGAAAATGAACTTTTTCCTGTAGTTTTTGCATTTGAGAAATTCATATCGTATCTGCTCGGATCAAAGGTGATTGTTCACACAGATCACGCTGCATTGAAGTACCTGATGAAGAAAAAAGATGCCAAGCCTAGACTACTAAGATGGATACTGATGTTGCAAGAATTCAACATAGAAGTAGTGAACAAACCTAGAGTGGAAAATGAAATGGCAGATCACCTGTCACGGATGATGATAAGGGACTTGTTCCCTATTGATGACTAAATGCCAGAGGAGTAGCTCATGAATCTTGGAGTAGAGGAAAATTGTTCTCATATAAGCAAGAAGCTCGCTGGATCCGCTCTGCCTTGGTATGCAGATTTGGTTAACTACCTGATTGTTGGTGAAGTGCCTAAGTGTTTGGACTCCTATCAGGGGAAGAAATTCTTCAGATGGACTATTCAGAGGATGCATTGCAGATGAAGAGGTTTCGGGTGTTTAAGAGCACTGCCATGGTTCAGCGTTTGGTGGATATTTTGCTACGTTCAAAACAGCTCAGAAAATTCTGCAAGCAGGGTTATGGTGGCCTACTATGTTCAAGGACACTCATGTGTACATTTCCAAATGCGATCCATGTCAAAGAATGGGGAATATTAGTAAAGGAATGAAAACCCGCAGAACCCAATTCTAGAAGTTGAAGTAATCGACTGCTGGGGAATCAACTTCACTGGGCCATTCAACCCACCATCTCATAGAAACCGCTACATTCTCGTAGCAGTGAAATATGTTTCCAAGTGGGTTGAAGCTGTAGCTTGTCTCACTAATGACTCTAAGGTTTTTATCAAGCTGTTTAAGAGCATCATCTTTCCTAGGTTTGGAGGACCTCGAGTGGTTATAAGTGATGGAGGTTCCCACTTCATCAACAAAGTGTTTGAGAATTTGTTGAAGAAGCATGGGGTTAAACATAAGGTGGCTACACCTTATCATCCACATACTAGTGGCCTAGTGGAAGTCTCGAACAAGCAGATCAAGGCTATTTTAGCTCGAGTTGTAGGTATTTGAAAACGAGATTAGGCTATCAAGTTGGATAATGCACTTTGAGCTTACAGAACAACTTTCAAGACTCTAATTGGTAGAACTATATTTCAGCTACTGTACGGAAAGTCATTCCATTTAGCAGTCGATATCAAGTAAAAGGCGTTGTGGGCAACAAGGTTCATAAATTTTGATCTCAAGACTGCTCAAGAGCAAAGGCTTATGAATTTGCATGAGTTAGAGGAGGAAAGATTTGAGGCTTACAAGAGCTTAAAATTGTACAAAGAAAAGACTAAAGCCTCCCACGACAAGAAGATTGCTCCCAAGAGAATTACACCTAGTGATCAAGTGCTTCTGTTCAACTCGAGGCTAAAGTTGTTTCCTGGAAAGCTGAAGTCAGGATGGTCTGGTCCATTCCAAGTTAAAGAAGTTTTACCTTACAAAGCTATCACCTTGATCAACAAAGATGGAAACGATTTCACTGTGAATGGGCAAAAAGTTAAGCCATACCGAGCTGATGAGACCATTCCCGAGAGAACATCTGTTTCTCTCGATGAACCAACCCATCTCTAAAGAGTGTGAAAGTCAAGCTCAGTGACTTAAAACAAGCGCACTTGGGAGGCAATCCCATGGTATCCTTGTACATACTTTAATCAAGCTTAAAAAATTTTCTTTTATCCTTTTGGTATAACCTTTGGTTTTCAGGGCATTACAAAGTGGTTAATGGGTATTGTGATTTAATTCAACGGTTTTGGCAGGAACTGGGGAAGGTTAAACCCCAACGAGCCATACCATGGAAATTTTTAATCACATCACCCAACGCTGGAAAAATGACTCAGTGAACTGTGCAAGGAGGTTCGAGTTGACAGAGAGTCGATCGGAAGAAGGGGTAAAAAAATTAAATTTTTTTTGCATCTGGTGGAAAAATGTGGCTACTCGAGTTGATACATGGGGTCAATAAAGTAGTCCAAAAAAGAGCGTTGTGCAATGCCCACCAGATTTTAGAATGAACCCACCGTATCCTTTACTCTACTTAGTCTAGCAAATCTTGCATTTGACTGTTGGTAGTTGTTGTGCATATGCTTTATTAGAAGGGGAACCACATTTTTATTTGCTAGATTTAACATTGGATAAATGTTGATTAATGTCTTTGCATGATTTTAACATTAGGTTTGGTCCCACCTTGAGTATCCAACAAGCTTATACTCGAGTTCTTGTCTACATATTGCTTGCACTTTGCATAACCAAACTCGAATCCATGCTAGACAAGATTTATTTGACCCATGCATTTATTTGTCCACTCAAGTTTAAAATTAGTGCTCCATATCACCTCATGTTTTGTCTTAAAGTAAATGCTCATGTCACTTCATGTTTTGCTGGTCACGAGCATGCCTTATGCTGAGTCTTCTCTTTCTCTTTAATTTCCCGCACACTCCACCCACCTCACATCACTTGAACCCATGTTTCTCTTTCTTTAGTTTGTTGAACTCTTTCTCTTTCATTTGAACCTAACATTATTTCAAGCTCAGCTCAAGATCAAGTAACTCACACACACGAGCTCGAGTTGGGTGCACTGGGTAGATGAGACCTTGTTTCTGTATGCATCTGTTGGTTCTCACCTTTAGCTTTATGCTAAAGCTTATTCCATTATGAGTGATCCTTATGCAGATTTGATGAGCCAATACATTGAAGAGATCACTTTAATCTCTTAGACCATCCCTTAGTCAAAGGAGTTCTTACAAAATGCATAGCTAGATTCACGGGTTAGATTAATTTGAATGTTAAAAGGAGTGGTTTATTTGAATGCAATTGTAGGTTGAGCTTTGACTTAGATTGAACTGTGATTATGGATAATGTTTTCAGAGTAAGGCTTGTTTAGTACTACAACCTAGAACATCAAAATAGGACATTGGGTTTAGCATTCGAATCAGCTTGCTTTGGTTTTGAGTCCCCGTTGAACAACCTCTTCTCTGGATTTGTTCTTGCCTATTTGCTTGAGGGCAAGCAAATAATAAGTTTGAGAGGAGTTGATTGATATACATGGTTTTAAGCATATTTCAGGAGTCTCATTTAGCTATGTTATGCATACATTTCTACTACATTCTCATCCTTTTGGAGTCCAAATAGCTTCATTCATCTGCATTAGCATACACATTGCATTCGAAGAGATTTCAGGTACTAGAAGCACTAAAATGGAGCGTTCAAGATGAGCAGAGGCTAAGGGATGAGGGAGCAGCACTTAGAGTCTGATTGGAGCTGGAGAACGTCAGAGATTAACCTAACATTATGTGAGGCTCGAGCTGAGATCGAGTGTTGGTCAAGTGCTGATGCACTCGAGATGTGATCGAGCCAAGCTGAGCTCGAGATGCACTGAAGCCTTTTGGGGAGCTTTGGACACACGCATGATTGCACATTCTAGCTAAAGATTGAGTGGGTTATGCATTGGGCTACAAACTTTCTTATGATGAGCCTTTTTCAATGTTGGGGCAGACTGAGGCTAATTCACACTACATGCTGGGCTTCTTTCTAATGAGCCGAGTCAAGCAAAGAATAAGTTTGGGGGAATTGATATACATGGTTTTTAGCATATTTCAGGAGTCTCATTTAGCTATGCTATGCATACATTTCTACTACATTCTCATCATTTTAGAGTCCAAATAGCTTCATTCATCTACATTAGCATACATATTGTATTCGAGGAGATTTCAGGTACTAGAAGCGCTGAAATTGAGCGTTCAGGATGAGCAGAGGCTAAGGGATGAAGGAGCAGCACTTGGAGTCTGATTTGAGTTAGAGAACGTCAGAGTTCAACCTAACGTTATGTGAGGCTCGAGCTGAGATCGAGTGTTGGTCAAGTGCTGATGCACTCGAGATGTGATCGAGACAAGCTGAGCTCGAGATGCACTCAAGCCTTTGTTGGGAATGTCCTGAAATCAATCCTACTGTGTATACATACGAAGACGTATAATCGAG
>OVAX01004639.1:0-12331 GCA_900406405.1 Lepidium africanum | reverse complement strand
AATTAGATGACTTTATACTGATTATAAATCAGGCCCAATTTGTAAAACAATATCCCACAATGTTAACGTCCGATGTGTTGCTCCTAATGGTTTATCTGGTGGGTTAGCGTTAATGTGGAAGTCCAATGTAAATATTCGTTTCGTGTATGTTGGTCCAACACTCTTTGATGTTGAAATAATTAATGAAGAAGGTTCTTACTACTTCTCTTTCGTTTATGGCCATCCTGTTGCACAATTTTGAAATCAATTATGAGAACATCTTCAGCGAATTGCTGTCAATAGAACCAAACCGTGGGTCATGTGTGGTGACTGCAATGAAATAATATGCTCAGAGGAAAAACCTGGTGGTCGAACAAGAGCACAATGGACTTTCCAACATTTTCGATACATGCTTTCACAATGTGACATGTCTTATATTCCCTATATTGGTAATCGTTTCTCTTGGTGTGGCCGATGCAGTAATGAAATTGTTGAATGCTGTCTCGATCGGGTCTGTATGTTGGTCCAACACTCTTTGACCTACTAAGGCTCCCGGCCTGATGGATTCACATCTTCCTTTTTTCGTGATCATTGAAATGTTGTTGGACCAACTATCGTGAAGGAGGTTCAACAATTCTTTATTGATGGTATTATGCCAACTAAGTGGAATCATACGAATATATGTTTAATACCAAAGCTGCCTAAACCATGTACAATGAAGGATTTCCGACCAATTGGACTTTGCAATGTAATTTACAAAATTATATCAAAGTTATTGGTTTCAAGACTTTGGCCTATTCTTGGTGACATAATTACGGAGAATAAGCAGCAATTGTACCTGGACGATCAATTTTGGATAATGTACTTATTGCAAACGAAATACATCATGCATTACGCACCTTACCGTCGGTTTCCAAATCATTTATGGTCGTTGAAACGGACATTAATAAAGCCTATGACTAGGTGGAATGGGATTTTTTAGAAGCTGTACTCTACAAAAAAGGATTTTCAGATGGCGTTGTCAAACTCATTATGTCATGTGTCCGATCTGTTTCATTCTCAATACTTGTGAATGGTGTTCCTCATGGTGAATTTACGAGTACTCGGGGCATCCGTCAAGGTGATCCATTATCACCATACCTTTTCATTCTTTGCTCTGATGCTTTATCTTCTATGCTTCATGATGCACAAGCAAAAGCACAGATCCAAGGTATTCGATTATCATGCACAGGCCCTATGATCTCTCATTTGTTCTTCACTGATGACTCTTTGTTCTTTGCTCGAGATGATGCACATAATAGTTTACATCTCCGTCGCATCTTTGAATCCTATGCCTCGGTCTCCGGCCAAGTTATAAATCTCGATAAATCGTCCATTACATTTGGCCAAAAGGTGTTCTCGACTAACCGAAATAGAGTAATGGATTTTTTAGACATCCGTACAGTAAAAGGAGGTGGACGTTACCTTGGTCTCCCACAGCAATTCTCACGGTCTCGTGGTGAATCATTCATTATATAATCGAAAAAATTTGAAATATTCTTTCGGGTTGGCAAAACCAATTCTTATCGAAGGCTGGCAAGGAGACATTACTAAAGGCTGTTGCTTATGCATTATCAGTTTACAATATGAATTGCTTTAAACTCTCGAGTTCTCTGTGTGCTAAGATAACATCCCTCTTTACACAATTTTGGTGGCGTTCAAATCCAGCTAGAAAAGCGATCCCATGGACATCTTGGCGAAAGCTTTCACATTCTAAAAAAGATGGTGGGCTTGGATTTCGTGATATAACATCATTTAATCAGGCCCTGCTAGCCAATCAAGCCTGGAAGATTTTGCATAGACCTAATAGTCTCCTCTATAGGCTCCTCAAATCACGATACTTTCCGTACGGTACTACGTTGACAGCTACTAAAGGACATAATCCTTCTTATGGTTGGACATCACTTTTACATGGCTGTACACTTCTCAATCAAGGAATTCAATATGGTGTGGGTAATGCGACGACTATTACGGCTGATTATTTTGTATGGAGCCACACGTATAATGGAGATTATGTTGTCAAATCTGGATATAATGAAGCCCTTAAAAATAAAGAGCCCGCACCCGCTCCTTCGAAAGATTACCCTGCATTAACTAAGGGTATCTGGCGTCTGTTTATACCACCCAAACTTAAACACTTCCTCTGGCGTATTGGTTCCAATGCTTTATCCACTTCACAAAATTCAGTTTCCAGGAACATGCAGGTTCACACTTCTTGTCTCCGCTGTGATCAAGATTTCGAATCTAATGATCACATGTTATTCATGTGTCCTTATGCGCAAGCTGCTTGGCGATATCTGGGAATTCCTCTTCAAATCATCCTGAATCCAATGCTTTATGTCACTACTAAACTTCAATTTATTACTGACTTAGCCTCAGATATGCGTATTGAGTTATACGTTTGCAGCCGATTTGGTTACTTTGGCGGATATGGAAGAGTAGAAATACACTGTATTATTCCCGTGAATCAATACCGTACAGCACTCTTTATAATTACACAATTCGGGATGTTGCGGAATGTGACTAATACAGCCTAAGACCCCTCCAATTGTGACTAATAATTCCTTACATTGGCAACCTCCACCAATTAATTGGGTCAAATGTAATTTCGATGTTTTACATCATGATGGTGAACGAAATTCAGGTTTAGAATGGATAATCCATGATCATTTGGGTCGATTTCTCCATTGTGGTATGAGTCGCTTTCAAGGTCGACATACAATCCTCGAATCAGAGTTCAGCTAATTAATTTTGGCAATTCAAGCAGCTTGGGGTCTAGGATATAAACAAGTTATATTTGAAGGTGACAATCAAACTCTTCACAGGCTCATAATCTCTACGGATACGAAACATCAACGCTTAACACCGTATATGGAGACATTAGGAGATTGGAAGAATGCATTTGAGAATATCAAGTTTAGATGGATCTCACGAAGACACAATTTGTGCTGATTATTTGGCACATAAAATTCTTACAATGCCATATCAGACCTGAGACCAGTTGTATTTATAATGCTTGTCCTTTCTTTCTTTACAATGTTGTATCAACTGAATCAGTAACGTAATAAATAAAGCTTCCTGTTGAAAAAAATAATAAATAAATAAATGAAAGAAGACATAAGTGGTGTCTTTTGATCTTTTATTAAAATAAAGGAGAGATGGCCGTTTGTGTGTCAAGAGATGTTCCTATGTGAAAAAAAAAAGACATTCGCTTCGGGCCTCCTCAAATAAATCTAATTTTTGGGGTTTTAAAATTTTTTCAAAAAATTATATAATATAATACATTTTCTAGTTTATATTATGGAAACAATCAGTTTTTGATATTCGTAAATATTTATTCTTAAGAATTGAATTATTTTTAGCGAGAACTAAGTTCTATTGGAAATTATGTTGAATTTAGTTCCAGTTATCTATGCGAAAAAAAAATTTCAAATCTAAAGTTGATTAAATCTTATTTACTATCAACTATATCACAAAAAATGGTGTAGTTAACATATCTTATTATATAAAGTAAGGTTTCTCAAAGTTACTAATTAATTGGATTCTTACACGTGTCAAATCTAACGATCATAAAAATTTTGATGATATATTAAAAAAATAAAAATAAATCTTATTATATAAAAGAAGGGTTTTTTGCACATCGGACAACAGTGTCTACTTTATGATTCAAAAAAAAAGAGGATGCAATAAAGGCCAAAAAATTTNAAAAAAAGAGGATGCAATAAAGGCCAAAAAATTTGAAAATAAACTTTTCAAGCGCAAGAAAACCTGTGCATCGCATAGGTCTTTATCTAGTATATATATATATATATAAAGCAAAAATTTTGTGGGAAGAATTTACTTAAAGGTAAATAAAATTGTTGTATTGTAAAAAAATATTTTTTTATTTATATATTATACTAAATTATATTATATTTATGTTATAAAAATTTATATTATAAATATTATTTTATAGTTGTCTTATGTGATCTCAAAGAGATAGACGTACTGATATGATCATGGGCAGCCCAGATTATAAGCCTTTTATAAACTCAGATTATAAGCCTTTTATAAAGGATTATAAAATGGTTACAAAGCCCGAGTTCAACTTCAACACCTCCAAGACATGGAACTAGACTATGGAGCTAAGAAGAAGTGAAGCCAACTCGTACCTTGATGCTTGAGATGAGTATATAAGAAGATTAACCAAAGAGTGTGTAGTCCAATTGCACTCTTTTTCCCTTAAGTGAGTTTTATCCCATTGGGTTTTCTCCTTAAGGTTTTTTAATGAGGCTTTTGGGCTATACTATCAAGAGACTCTTTTGGTTAATGAGTCTTAAGCCCATAAGAGGTCCAAAACATGGCTTAAAGATTCCAATAGGCAATTGAGAAGTCAAAAGAAGAGTTTAATGCTTATTACAATTTAGAGACAGATTTTTATTCCTTGTATTTCCTAGATTGTCTTGGGAATGTCCAAATCTCTTCTTCTTCCTTCCTTTTATATTTTCGTGATTACTATTGTGAGAACCATCTATCTTTCATCAAAAACCTCTTTTAAGCATAGATCATGGATCTCTTTTCGTTTGTCGAAAATTGATCTTTTCCGACTTATCAAAGGGTCTTTCCACAACCTTTTGTGGCGTCAATCATACCACCATCTTGTGTTTGAGTCGTGTGTCATCTCAAGCCCAAAAATATCCATCTTTCGTATCTAAGTCGAGCTTCTCTACTCCAGATCCTCTAAGTACCGAAATTGGGATTGATTCCTTGGTGGGATCGTGTCAAGTGGTATCAGAGCTAGAGTAGTCAAAGGATGAGTAACCTTTCGGGAAGTGATTCTCAGAACCGTATGAGTGAGGACAAAACACGGGGAAAGATCATGTGGTGATTTGTAGGGTCGGTAAACAAGTCTTTAAAACCTATCGGACGTAGCATACCGACCGTCGGGCCGGTAAGCACTACTATAAAACAACTCAATTTTGACCATGATTATAATCATAAATTGGTCAAAAAATGGTTGTTTTGATTAATTTTTGACCAAAATATATTTTTCAACCAACGATTTTTGATCCTTCAATTTTGATCAAAAATTAATCAAAACAACTATGTTTTGACCAATTTATAACTATAATCATGGTCAGAGTTGAGTTGTTTTCTAGTAATGTATATATGAATCGTCAAAAAGTGGTCATAATATTTTTGTATTTTAATTATTTTATGACCAAATATTTAATTAGTTAAGAATTGATAGATTTTTGGTCATAATTATGTTGACTAAAATTTTGGTCAAAAGTCGCAATATGACATATTTTCTTGTAGTGAAGGTGGGCCCACGGACCTGGAAAAGATATGGGGTCCATCATGGTGGCGGTCAAAGCGTTACAAGTGGTATCAAAGCACTTGTAACCCAAGTGGTAGCAGGGCTTTACAAGTGGGATTGATTCCTTGGTAGGATTGTGTCACGTACGGTTACACACAGTAAATTCACGAACATAAACTTAAGCGATATAGAAGAATAACCATTCGATCCTTTGTCCATCAAAGTGTTCGTCAAAAGTGTAATGGTTAAGGAGGAGAAAACCAATTTAGAAATTCTGATCCACATCGTTCAAAGGCAATGAATCAAGGTTAGTCTTTCTTCTTTTTTTAAAAAGTGTGTTTGTTGAATTAACACAAATCTAGAATGAGACTTGAGATAGATTTCATAAATGGAAATCATAATTGAATTTATATTTGGTATCAGTGTCATCTAGATTTGTTTAGTTCACATAAATAAATTTGTGATTGTCATTGATTTTAAAGAGGAGTCATGATTTGGTGATTCATTTGATCACATGAACAACCGTCACGTTTTATTAATTGTGATGTGGGATCAACTTAATCTCAATATCATGGATTCATATCAATTACGAATATAACTGGTTTAAATTATTCATTCTGTAATTGGATCAAGTTTACGAACACATTCGTACATAAAAACGTTAATGATAAAATGTATTGATGAACTCTGTTCATGCATGTAATCGTTTTAATGCACTTAAAGAACGTTACTTGATGTTTTGTAACTGTCATTACTTGAAGTGTATTTTCTGTGAATTGGAACATGTAATATATATTATATATAAGACACGCAAATAATACAGAGCACAACAATTGTAAATGGGTCATTATATATGTTAATGTATTATGAATTGTTAATACAATGTTAATGGCCATAAAGTAATGTTAATACATTAGAGTACTTCCAACCATTAAAACCCCCCATTAGGGGTTCTTAACAATTTTTAAATGGAAATAATAATTTATTAATAGTTAAGAACTCCTGTAATAGTTTTACATTTTTGGGGTTCCAATGGTAGAACCCCCCTTTGGGTTTTTTTTTTTTTTTTAAATGTATTTGAACAATTCCTAAGCAAACATGATTAGGCTTTATCAATTTAACATATAATGAAAATGTTCTAAACAATGTTGGCTTGTCCTGAGAGTAACACAGCAAATTACTAATTTGAGAAAGTGATCTCCACGAGCAAAGCTACAGAATGAAGTCATAAGGGAAGAAGAGACTGTGAAGTAGCTTATACTTGGATATGCAGAATAGTGTCTCTGCTGTAAATAACATCAAAGGTGTTATCAGGATACTCCTTGGTGCAATCAGCTACTTCGAATTCCACAGAGCATTTCAATCCAATTGCGTGTTCAAGTGCAAAAGAGATCATGTTTACAGATAGATCAATCCCCACAACATCCACATCAAAGTTCTCAGCCATGTAGAAGTCTCCTCCTCCAAGTTTATCCACAAATTTATCCACAAATTCCTTTGTTGTCTCTATATTAAAGGTTAAAACAACAGAACAAAGATCAATTAACTCTGACCTTCAAATACAGAAACATTAAAACAGCAGAGTTGATACAAACTTAATGACTAAAGAGCATACCAAGTCCTCCTGTGCTAACAAACCCTGGTCCAAAGACACACTCATAGCGTAAGATACCACAGTACTCGAGCATGAAAACCAATACACATATGAGATGTCCTTTTCAATTCGTGAACCAACACACAAAAAGGGGACCATTAGTTTGAGAGGAATTTGTGTACATATAACAATTCAAAGTTGAGCAAGATCGGCTTTGTGTCATGAAAGTGTTTAGGTTTTCAATGAAGCCATCAGAATCAATGATTTAACCTTTTCTAGATTAAGAAATCTTAAGCCAGTTCTATGAAACAGAAAATACCTCTTGTACCTTGTGTCATCTCTCTTACTCTCCCTAAGCGCTTCTGCAATTACCACAAACGACACATTCAAATCCTCAGAGAATCAATTACAGAGAATCGATGAAGACACAGAAGAAAAATGAAAATTGATGGTCAAAAACAAACCTGTGAAGCCACATCAATGCCGATTTCATCCAGAACCTAACAAGTAAACACAACAGTTTGGTAAATCCTTGAAACTGTGGTTTATAATTGAAACTTATGGTCAGGAGGACATGGAAATGTACCTGTTTTTCAATTCCTCTGTTTCATCTTCAGCTTCATCATTGTCTAATGCATCATCTATGGAATCTGACATCATCTTAGTCTGAATACCATATGAACACCAATCTTCACTTTCTCAAATCTATTCTCAGTAGAGATTTCCTAGAGATTAAACCCAGATTTCAATTTACGATTTCTACAAAAACGAGAATCAAATACAAACAACAACGAGATCGATTTATCAGATTAAGGATAAAGATATTTACCATGAGATGAAGCTTCGGTTGTAAACAGCTATGGAGATGATGATGAATTGAATCGGAACGACAAAGTTTTCGATTTACCATTTCTGAAAAAACCTTTATCCAACTAGATAAGTCTCCTTTTCTTAAATCTCTTATCTAAGAAAGGGTTCTTAACTAAATGGGTTCTTAACTAAATAACCTTTATTTGATTTATTTATTTATTTATTAACCTAATAACCCCAATGGAGATGGTCTTACATATAGTATCATAATAGTTACAGTTGTGTAATTTATACATAAATTAAAAGTTTCCGCTGCATTTTATAAATTGGGATGATTGTATTATGAAATATAAATACAATATAAATGAAATTACCCATTAAAATTTAATATTTATATTGTATGTGACATGTTAATCACCAAAATGATCTTATCATATTATATGTTTAAATTAAAATTATAATTGATCATGATTAAAGAGATGTTAAAAATGACACTAAAGTTCTAATGATCAATTTCTTCCTGTTAAATGTCACTTAACTAAGCTTAGTATTACGCATGATTTGAGTTTACTTTTTTAACTAGAATTATACTCAAACTATAACGTGGGATTTGATTGTTTTTTTCAATTTTTGTTCATTTAGTTTTTTTTATACCCGTGTTATGTTTTGAATATTGTTTTCAAGATGTTGTTTTACAGGTTCTAAACTCAAACCGAAATCAACTCGAAATAAAGGAACCAAACTCGGCAAATTACCCAAATAGATCCTAAATCTATGTATATGAAAAACTAACCTAACTCGAATCAAAACAAAATCAATAACCAAATTTTAGTTTTTTAGATTTTTTTCTAATAAATCTTTTTTAATTTTGAATTTTTATATAAATATACACGATCCTGAACTCGATCAATATCAAACTGAACTCTGTTTGAAAATTTAAAATACCCGAATAAGTCATAGAACAACCTACCAAAATACCAAATTAGAGGAACCAAACTCGACAAAATACCAAAGTAGGTCCTAAATATATGTACCTGAAAACCGAATCCAAACCCGAACCGTAACTAAATCAATAAGTGATTTTGTACCTGATTTTTTGTATATTAAATTTTAGTTTTTAGAGATTTATCTATTAAATCTTTATTGATTTTGAATTTTGTGTAAAAATTTACAACAAAACTAATTTATTCCTATTTTTAAGAGTTGTTATGAACCATATGTTAATTTTATCCTAAAGTTTATAACGCGGTCAAAATGAAATTGTCTCCCGCTTGAATATATTTTTTTTTTTTGTCAACAATTGGATCGACAAGGCCGGATCCATAGCCTAGCCCAACCCTTAAAATTCCTATTTAATCTAGCAATTGCGTAGAGGGGAGGAATCGAACCCTAGATGTCATAGTCATTAGCTGGATCATCTAACCACCAGACTGAGGAACTCGGCCCGCTTGAAATATGAATATCATAAATCTTTATCAAAATGTTATTTTTAATCAATCAAATATATGTAGTAAATATATGCCTAATTAATTATAACTAATATGTTACCATATTTGCGTACAAGTATACGTATACAAATATTTCTGATACCACTATACATCTAACTTCATTATATTTACAACGCATACCAATTTGTGCCCGGGATCGATCCATCTATCTATATACCTAGAATTTCTTCTTCATCTCTAGAATTCGTATGTCTAAGAAGTAGGAACCAAAGGCAAATCAATCTCATGACACCAGTCCACACACCTTGTCTCATAAAGCGAAGTATTCAATTTGTTTGGCCAATAAGTTAGCCAAATTTTACCACCAATTCTCCACTTTAACACACTTCCTTCCATATCTCTCCCAACTCGCCACCCAATTTCATCTCCATACTCATCTCTTCCAAACACAATTCCACCATTCTTCGTAAACACATTCTTCAAAGCCTCTTGGCTCTGCTTCGGCTTCACTATGTTAACTTCTTCTCCACTTTCTCTATCATACAACACAGCATCAAATACCGCAGCGTTTCCTTCACTCTCTTGCCTGATTCTCCAATCTTTAACCTTCCTCTTCGTCGACATTCTAGCTCTTGCTTTAACTCTTGGAGCCACTTTCCCTTTTCCAAAGTTTCCCTTTATCACCTTCACTACCTCAATCTCCCTCTCCTCGTTCTTTGTAGACCGTCCTAAGCTTAGACCCGAGACATGACTTGACCCGATTTCTGGCCCGATCCAGACTAGAACCCGCGATGGAAAGTACTTCTCTTCTGAGTAACAATCGGCTATTTGATTCTCCACACCAACTCCTCCTTTGTAAAACCCTAGCTTTGACACATGGATCCTTATATTATCCATACGTGCGTTCACTTTTATGTAGTTCTCATACAACTTAACCGAGTATTCGAATTGTGCAACTACTTCAGCTTGTTGGTGTGACAAAGCGTAACGCAAGACAGCTTCTCTAGGATCTATAATCGGAAACTTGATGATCTGGTTCTGAACTTCATTAGGGCTATTATTATTTGTAACATTCATTGACAAGATTGGGAAATAACCTTTTGAGATCCAAAGGCCATGAGCTTCTGTTGCATACGAAAACCCCAATGAACCGCGTGGCACGACGCTTCTACTAAGCTGTTTTAGTCCGAGATTCCCAAGTCCTAGCTCCTCAGAGATCATCCATTTGGACAAAGCATAAGAAGCAGCGCGTACAATACACAGCTCAGCATCTACACCAAGTGAGACTAGAAACGTTCGTAAGACAGATGTGTGTTGACACGTAAGCATGTTCACGTTCGGACCAAGTAACTGTTGGAAGAAGAAAGAACCAACTTCTGTAGGAGCGTCGAAAACACATAACCAGAAGAGACGAGTGACGAGGATTAGGTTAAAGATTGATGAGAATGATTCTGGAGAGTGAGAGTCCATGACCCAACTAACGGGACCCGGTTTGATTTCGAGTAGCTCAGAGTTTGTGCACGCACCGTCACGTGGTTTAGGTGAGTGTGAGATTAGTTCTTGAAGAAGCTTGAGAACAAGAGGTAGGAATGGTTTCTCTGAGGCTAAAGGACACATGTCAGAGACCCATATGGTCGATGACTTAAGGTTGTTAAAACCCTCTAGTATCACTTTGAAGGTGATAGAGAGAGATTCTTGGTCAGAACCAGAATCAGCCCACTCGGCTTTGAGTTGCATCGAACGAGTCAAATCGCCGGCGAGCTGAAAAACTGAATTTGATTCAGAGTTGGGAACTTCAGGAAGCTCAGAAATCCACGACCATGAATCCATTTTCTTAGCTTAGTTTAATTTAGTCTGGAAAATGAGTGTTTTGGTAGACGAAGAGGATAAAATTCCTTTCGAAGGAAATGGAGAATTATATAGAGAGATCGTGTGGTAGAGGAGAAGCCATGAAGATTCAAAGACTCTCTAACGAAGCGATCACGGATTCTATGAGGATCGGATCATCATATAAAAAATCTGTGGCTTTACAAAATGCTCATTAATGACAAAATCATGTTTTGTTGTTTGGATATTTGGTTTGTAAAGAACCACGACCACTCTTATTTTGCATGGAGGAGGTCAAAAAAGGGACGTGGAGTTTAACGTTTATGGGCTTGTGGTGTAGCTACGTGTTGCATGGATTGGAGTGAATACGTACATTCATTTTTCGATCACAAAAATGAGTGCAGATATATAAAACATATGTACAATTATATTTTAGTGAAAACGACAAAGTTAGAAATTTCTTTTACAAAAAAGACAAAGTTAGAAATTTTCTTTCAGAACAGTCTATACATTTTATTATTGTAAACTACCAAAAAGATGACGTTAGTTATTTCGGATATTTGGCTTATGAAGAACCAGGACCACTCTTATTTTGTATGGAGGAGCTCAATGAACAACGTTGAGTTTTAACGTTTTCTTGCTTCTATTTGTGACGTACATATAGCCACGTGTTATGAATAATAATCTTGTTACAGATACTCTCCGTTTGACCATGTTAGATGTTTTAGGCTAAAATTTGTAAAACGATATTTTAACTTTATTTATTATTACAAAAGTAAAAGCAAATAAATTAAGATGAGAAGGAAAAAATTCAATAAAAACAAAAATATGTGATCAAATATGTATTATATATTAAAAATTGATAACATCTATCTTTCTAAAACAAATAATATTGCAACAAACAGAGTATTATTTAGTATGAGTTCAGCAAATATCTACTTGTTTTTTTTTTCTAAATTATATCACAAAGAGTTTTACCAAGGGTATGATTTAACCCGAATGAGCTAGTTCTTTCGACAATAAGTTTGACAGGTCAACCATTCAAGTTTCAACTAAAGTTAATTACTCGAATAATATAATCAATTAAAAATGTTATTATGATTTAATTTTTTAAAATAATCAAAAAAAAAATTTCCGTTTTCTTTGTTGAAGAAGAAGAAAGACTTTTTTTTTTTTAAAAGATTTTGTTGTGCTTTTGTGTTGATTTCTTAAAGTTTTAGGTACTCTATAGTTATCTTCATCACTCTTCTAGGTATGAGTTCATTAGTTTGAAAATGGAAGTTCACAACTCCAAAATTGCATATTTTCCATATAACTCGAATTTGAGGGTTTTGT
>OVAX01004637.1:0-12334 GCA_900406405.1 Lepidium africanum | reverse complement strand
TCTAGATAATTCTACCAAATTCTAGTATTTAATACCATAGAAATATCTAGAGGATGGTGGTAGAGTGTTCTAGAGAATTTCTAGAACTTGGATCAATATTTGGGTTTCAACAAATTATTTTGGGTTAATGACCCAATATCAAACTTGATCCAAAATCAAGTTTATTATTTTCAACAAACTAGTCATACCTTTAAGATTTTACAAGAAGAAGCCTTTTTTCCTGAGAGAGACGTCATAGAGATATAAACAAAGACCAAAGAAGAAGCAATTGACTTTAGTAAGCTTTATGTCTCAAGAAAGATCGCATTAAAAGGATCTGGAAAGAGTAAGAAGAAAATAATCTAGTATGACGACTGAAGATAACAAATGTAAAACTAAAGTTTGATGAGAATTTTCAAACATTGCAGTATCATGAATCAAAACAATACAACAAAGCTATATACTAAACCTTTTTGAATTGTGATTTCGAAGAAAAGAGAGTTTAACATACTTGTGTACTCTGCTTAAGGCGTTAGATGCTTAGCTTTCCACTCCCTCCACACGTCAGACAAGATCGCGTGGAAGAACATTTAGTGCAGTAGCTCCATTTCTTGGGAAGCCTGAGAATGCATTTTGTTGAGAATCAAATCAAGATAAAAGTGAAGATCGATGAGATTGAAGGGAAAAAACCATGAAGGAGGTTATAATCACCCGGCTGTATATCGAGTGGCCATATTTTTTGCTGTGAGTCTTGCTTTCTCAGCACTTGCATCTGATAGTCTCTTTAGAACAAAGCCTTCACCTTTGCATTCAGGACAGATTCCTGAACCGCCGCAAGCTTCACATTCTTTCAAAGAAGCCTGCAATTCAGTTGACAGAGAAAACAAACAATGCTGATCCTCAAGGTAAAGAACTAAAGATCAGTTTAACCAAAAAACCGGTGCAAATTGTGTTGGTGAGTCATATATTGAAAACCAAACTGACCTCAGCTTCTTCAGAAGCTTTGGTAGTTCTCCGAACAAGAATAGTGGCTGCAGTACCAACAACAGTTGCTGCAACCGCTATAGAAATAGCTGTTTCAGCTAAAGCAGGAGTAACCGTTGGGGACCTCGTAGCTTTCTGATGTGATGGTTTCAAATCAAACAAAGAACTTGGCTTTAAGAACTTCGCATTCTTAGCATCTACCACAAAAATCAAAAATGGAAAGTCAGTAAATGTATTCTCAATGTCTAGCTCTATGAATATGAATATGAATATGTTTCACTCAGACGCTGCAAACAAACTTTCAAAGGAGTGAAGAAAATGCTCAGGTCAAGACACTGTGTATCCTAAAAGCTAATATGACTCAGACAGTTTGTGTCCAGTGATGAATCCTCAGATTTCCAATTTCCACCATGTAATCAAACCCACTTAACGAAACTAGTAAAGCTTAAATTGACTTCAAGCTCCATTCTTACTTCAGAACTAGGAGGATTATAAGAAATTTTGACCCAACTAAAAATTCATCTGAATTTGATATTCATAAATGATTTTACTCGATTCATGATTAGAAGTATCATGAAATTTGAGCTATTATCCGTTAAAATTTCTCAGGTTTAGACGAAACATGGGTCAATCCAAATTTCACGGAACTGCGTCAAATTCTCTGAAGAACAAAAGGAAATTGGAAATCAAGTCTTGTTCAGCTTACTTGAAACCGAAGAGGGGAATGAAAAAGTTTGCAGCTTGAGACTGAGCTCCATCACAACAGAGGAATTATCATTTCTCTAAGCTCGTGGCTTCGTGACCTGTGTTATCTTCACAATGATCTCTCACTCAACGGCCAAAAAAATCTAGTTCAATACCGGATTAGAACCGAAACGAACCGAATTATATAGAATCAAACCAATGAACCGAATTAAATAGAATCAAACCAATGAACCGATCAAGTAAGACTTTTTCACGTGGAATGTGGCGTGACCTTGAAGTCCGTGCCAAACCGTGTTTTGTGGGCCCAAATACCGTCAAGTTCGGTGGCGGCCCAACGACAATAACCAAACCACAAAATAACAACAATTGCGCCTAAACACAAATTCCCGGCGAAATCATCATTATCGACGGCGATGAAGACGCCGGCGACGCCGTTTGTGACCGGTGAAAGAGTTGTAGTGGCAGTCGTCGTTTCTCGTATTCTCTTATCTCTTCCTCTTTCTCTTATCTTCCATGGCTTCTCCCTTTTCCTCCTCTCTCTCTCCGCCTTCCTCGTCGAGATCCGCGCCGAGTCTTCTCCCTTACTTCTCTCTCGTTTTAATCCCAGGTGAATTTCCTCAATCTAATCTCAATTTCTTGTTCCCAGAATCAAATCGCCGGAAGATGATCTTAAATTCATTTTTGGGTCTGAGATTGAAGATGTCGTTTTGTAATATTATAGGAAAGGTGCAACGTCAGGGATATTGCTTGGAGCTGTAACGCTTCCTGCTGTTATGATGTCTAAATTGGTACAGCTTACAAGAGCAATCTCACTCCATGTAGCTGAACAAGATGGTATTCTTCACAGTGGATTGGTTTTGTGTTTGTCGGAAATAAACATTGATGTTCCTTACTAACACGGGTTTGGTTTTGTGTTGCGTAGAGCTTGCGCATGTGACAATGCAGTACTGGGCAGCATCTGCAAGCTGCTGCGCGATTCTTATATATCTCTCAGTGATTATGTCACAAGCGAAAAGAAAGGAATCTTTGTCTTCGTCTTCTGTTTGGCTTACAAGGGTTAGCTTAACTGGCACAGTTTTGTATGGAGCAGCTTGCTTTGTTTCACTTTCAATGATATCACACACTGGTAAGATCTAGTTTGGGTTTCATAGTTGTTTTTTGATAGTTTTTACTTGGTTTTCATTGCTGACCTATGTTTCTTCTTTATCTCGACAGGCTTGAACACGTCTTTGAAAATGTTGTGGATGTTATTTCACGGTCTTGCAGCTGTGAAGTTGATTCAACATTTGCTTTGCACATTCCCGTCATGTACTTCAATTGGTAATTGGAATGACTCTTCTGTTCACGCTTGGTTAAGTAGTAGTTTTAATCGTATTCTTTCTGCATGGTTACCCTGCTCTGGCGCTCTAAGCTAGCACCATTTTCCTTTGGCTCAATGTTTTTCTATCTCATCTTCAACAATTGCCACTTACGTAGGGGAAGCGCTCCTTGTGACCAGCGGTCTTGTTCTCTATTTTGGTGACTTTCTGGCATGCACAATTACAAAGGTTATAATTCTTTTGCTGTCCTTCACTAATCAATTCATGCACTTTATGCTGTAATTGCATGTTCACGAGCTATAGAATGATTTGTGTTTTTTCTACTGTTATTTACTGTTGCAGATTTTCGAGAAAGTGATACCTTTGGATTTTGTCTCAATAAGCTATGGAATAAGGAGAACTGAAACTGGTATAATTGTTCAGGTACGACAATAATGAAGAGAAATTTGATGCATTGTTACCGTTACTGTATTGCTGACTAACAAATTAATTGTCTCCTTCTCAGGGTCTACTGTTGGGCCTTCTACTTTTCCCGATGGTGTTCAGATTCATTCCGCATATATATGAAATCTCTTTGAGAAAGAGAGATGCTAGACATAGAAGCTGCAGTGATGCTGCAAAATCTGTCTTATTCTTTGTTTCTCTTCTGTTTTTCATGGTCGTGGCTGTTCCTTCTTGGATGCAGTTTGTACACAACTTTGACCAGCATCCCTTCTTATGGTATTTGTAATTTCTACCATCAGTTACTTACCTTGTGTCCTATCTATACTAACCTCCACATACTAAGATTTTATTCAACTTTCATACTCCTTTGCTGCAGGGTGCTCACATTCGTCTTTTCTGAACCTCAGAAGAGACTTTCATTATGTATCTACTGGGTTCTGTTGATCGTTCTGTCTGTCTCACGATTTTATAACATTTCAAGGAGTAGCAAGGTTGAGAGAATCTTGCTTCGGAAGTACTACCATCTGATGGCTGTTTTAATGTTCTTGCCAGCTCTTGTCTTACAGGTGAGTGGCGATCAATAATTTCTGATTTTTATTTTCAGTAATTAGCATGTGTTGTGTTTGTTTTCTCCTCGATTAGCTTCTGATTACTTTCATTTCCTTTTTTGCAGCCTACATTTCTCGATCTAGCGTTTGGTGCAGCTTTAGCAGTATTTGTTGCATTGGAGATCATTCGAGTAAGCCCCCTTCTTTCGCAAATAACTCGCCTTCTCAGTTTCATCTCTTTTAATTCCCTTGATGCAAATCAATACTCATTTTGCAAACCAGATCTGGAGAATTCAGCCTCTCGGAGAGCCTTTACATCACTTCATGAATGCGTTCACAGACCATCGTGACTCAGAGCATCTCATTGTCAGGTTTGCCAAAACTGTTCAAACCATAGATGGGAAATTCAACGTAGGATTATCACATTTTTGTTTGTTTTGCATACCCATTGATTATCTATTTCTTATTTGTAGCCACTTCTCACTCTTGCTTGGGTGTGCACTTCCAATTTGGATGTCTTCTGGGTTCAATGACCGAGCTTTATCCCCATTTGCCGGAATTCTGAGCCTCGGAATTGGAGATACAATGGTAATCTTTCGTATTTTGTTCAACTCTTACTTACATTCTCTGAACATTCATAACGGTTTGTTTTACAGGCATCGATGGTTGGTCACAAGTATGGAGTGTTGAGATGGAGCAAGACAGGAAGTGAGTTTTTCTCTCTTACTTTTCATAATCTCAAGTATTGCTTTCAACCAGAAACTAACATTGTTAACATCGGTGAACAGAGAAAACGGTTGAAGGAACAGCAGCGGGAATAACATCGGTGATGGCTGTATGCTTTGTATTGGTCCCAATATTAGCATCAATGGGTTATATAATAAGCCAGGGATGGTGGTCGCTTCTTGTGGCCGTGACAGCCACTGGGATGTTAGAAGCTTACACGGCGCAGTTAGATAATGCCTTTATACCTCTTGTCTTCTACTCACTTCTCTGCTTGTAGTTAGTCTAGCCTTCAGTTTATAATGTATATAACAAAGTATCTTACCACTAACCCACACATCCTCTTGATCTTAACATACTTCTTGAGAGGCAAATAAATAAGTTATACCAAGCCGTTTAGCTGAATGAGAGGTATAAATGTCTGTACAGTAGCCATTCACAATCCAAACAGACCTCAGTAACAATGGCCTTTCAAGTTCAATCTACAGTTCCACGAGATTTTATGATTGAAGCTCAAATAAGGTTTTTTCCTCTTCTACTTATTTAATTTTCACAGAAAAATTAAACTTATACAGTACCTACTTGCTATTTATTTTGCTATTTATCAGTAGTGAAAGTTGATGAATTAATAAAAAGAAGTGTTTTCGGTCTATTTCCAACCTCGAACTATCGTATAATTATGAGTGAACCTATACATTGTGTCGCTTGGTAATTGCACGTAATTGGGATCTCAAAGTTCTAATTTGACACTATAGTTGTCAAAACTTCCAATTGCACCTAAAATTAAGTACATCAGTCTGATTAGACAAACCCGTTTGATTACGGTTTACTGTAGACTGTAATTGATGGATTAGTACCGATAACCAGACCCTTAGCCGGTTTAAACCAAAATTATGACCCGATTAAGCTTGATTATAACCCGTTTACGATTCCTCTTCTGAAACCTCAAACCCTAGAAATCGCGAGAAACAGAGAATCGAGAATTAAGCGATTTTCGGAGAGAGCTAAGTTGAGAGAGACAATGGAGATGGATAGTGATACGGATGAGATGCATTTGGTACCGTTGGTTGAAGAAGATAACCTCTACGAAGAAGAGGAAGAGAGATCTGATGATGACAAAGAAGCAGAGTGAAATCTCTACCAATTGGAGCGTGAACTAGCAGAGTTTCGTGATGAGCCTCCTGTTACCCATAACGAAGTGCCAGAAACAAACGATGAAGACGGTTGGGATTGGGAAGGTGACGACGGAGGAAGCTCAAGGAGTCAAAGAAACAGACCTAACTACACCTCTACTGATGGATTGCTCTCAGAAGATATGATTTTCTTCAATGTTGTGGGCTTTACAGATGCTGTCACCAAGTATGCAATTTCAACTGGGTACAACCTTTGATAGTATAGGTACAATAAAACCAAATGTGCGTACAAGTGTGTTGGTGGTAAGGGATGTACTTGGAGAATATATTGCTCTAGGGTAGGTAAGAAGGATGAGTGGAAGATTAGGGTGTTTAATAAGGTTCACTACTGCTCTGCAAATGGAGAATGTCACATGATCAAGGTCCCGGTTGTTGCTAGACTTTTCTTAGATAGAATCAGAGAAGAACCGGAGTATTGGATGCCTCGGAAGATGGAAGAGGTGATTAAAGAAGAGTGGAAAGTAAGGGTATCAAGACATCAATGCCATGCTGCTAGGAAAAAGGCATTGAGGTGGATAAAGAAGGAGTACGATGAGCAGTTTGCTCGTCTCCGTGACTATGGAGCTGAAATCCTTCATGCTAATCCAAACTCGACAGTATGGATAGAGATGGTGACAAATGCAGAAGGTGAAGACGTGTTTAGCAGATTCTACGTTTGCTTCGAGCAACTAAGGAGATCTTGGAAAGATACATGTAGAAGGTTGATAGGATTAGATGCTTGCCATATGAGAGGGAGAATGAAGGGCGTTGTGCTAGTGGCTTTGGGAAGAGATGGGAACAATCAGATTTATCTGATTGCTTGGGGTTGTGTTCAAGTGGAGAACACTGAGAACTAGAGGTGGTTCATTAGAAAATTGAGAGAAGATTTTGAGCTGGAAAATGGAGATGGATATGTTATGATATTCGACCGACAAAAGGTACTTTAAAAATATTTGTTTATGTTTTGTTGTTTTTGATGGTATTTGTTCACATGCTTTGTCTGTTATAATTGTTTTAAATTGCAATCTATAAAGTTTTTGTCTCTTTGAACGAGTCTTCATTAGTTTAATATCTGTATTTGGTCACAGTTTTTGATGGTGCTTGCTCACATGCTTTGCATATTTCAATATCTGTCTATAGTTTTGTCTCTTTAGTTACATGTTTTGCATATTTTATCATCTTATATAATCTTGTCTCTTTGTTCACATGTCTTTGTCTTTGCATACTTTAATGCTTTTTCTTTGTCTTTGTTGTATTTCTGTTGTCTTTGTGTTGTCTTTGTCACTTGTTGTCTTCATGTTGTTATAATGTATCTGTCTTTGTCTTTGTGTTGTTATAATGTATCTAATAATGGTTTTGTTTGTGTAATAGGGATTGTTAAGGGCTGTACAGGTAGAGGTTCCATTGGTTGAGCATCGTATGTGTTAGGCACATATATGCTAACCTCAAGAAGACATTTGGTAAAAAACCTTACATGAAACCACTTGTTTGGACACTACCTTGGAGCTACAATGAGGCGGAATATGCTAGGAACCTCGACAACATTCTGAACTATGACTCTCGTATATATGATGAGGTTTTAAGCTATGATCCAACGAGTTGGTGTAGGGCTTTCTATGCAATTGGTAGTTCCTGCGAGGATGTGGTGAATAACTAAGTGGAGTCATTCAGTGCCTCCATTGCAAAAGCTAGAGGAAAGGCATTTGTGCCTATGCTAGAGACGAATTGACACCAGGTCATGGTACGTATCTCTAAGAGATACGACACTACTATGAATCACTATGGCCTCTGTACACCATGTGTGGAGAAGTTTCTGAAGAAAGAATATGGCATTGCTGCTGCTTTTCACGTTCTTTGAAGCACAAATGACATGTACGAGGTAATTAGAGGAAGTTGTTCTTATATGGTAAATTTGGAAACCAGAACATGCTCGTGCGGGAAATTTGACGTCTGTGGTATTCCGTATGAGCATGCATACGCTGTGTTCACTTACAAAAAAACTGGAGCCTCAGGAATACGTTGCTCATTGGTTTAGAACCTCCACATGGAGGAGGACTTATTAAGATGGCCTAGTACCTCTGAGGAGACCTGCATTTTGGCCATCAACAGATGGAGCCAATGTCCATAGGCCAAATGAACGTCGCATGCCGGGTCGCCCAAAGGAAGAAAAATAGATGAAGGGAGTCAACGAGTCCCCAACCAAGAACACAAAGGTTCTCAAAAGAACAATGCACTGCTGTGTTTGTGGGAAAGCTAACCACAATTCAAGGTTTCACAAGGTATGTTTCCTATCCCATTTCCTTTCTCAGAATTCATGATCCATTAATTGACTTATGTACTTACTACTACATGTGTTTGATGTTCTTGAAGCCATCAAGGCATATTGTTGTGGTGGAATCCAGCCAAGGTGAATCATCTTAAGTGGAGACAACACAAGGCTCACTACATGATGTTGATTGAACACTCCATTTGGGAACTTCTCTTTTGACGATTTAGGAACTTCTCTTTTGATGAACTTATCTATTGCGGTTAATATGAGGCAAGAGATTCATTTGCTTGTAAGTTTTTGGGTTGGGCAATTGGATATCTCTATGTCATCTTCTCGGTTAATTAACAAAATATCAACTTCTCTTTTGGTTTCCAGTTTAATGTCAATGACTATTTCTTAACTTTTCTCTTTATTCATTGTCTCGTGCTTGTCTCTTTTGGTTTCCAATCTGAGATGAACAATCAAAATCATTGAGATTAAACTTCTCTTTAAACTTGTCTCGAGATTAAAGATAAACAATCATTGAATTCACAGCAAACCATTAGAATAATTAAATCCTTACATTGTACCATATTTCAATGAACATCAAAAGCATTGTAATGAGACTACAAACCATCAGAAGATACTACAAAACAACAGATTAGACTACAACCAATTCTAAACATCAAAAGAGTTGAAGCTTCTTTCAAGCTAGAGACATTTGGTAATACAACCAATTACCAATCCTACAACCAAAACACCAACCATCTTCTTAAACCAAGCTTTGCCATCCATTAAAACTCCTTCAACTCTGTCTACATTGTCCGATTCAAACTCTCTTTGCATCTTCTCTACCTCCAACCGTTGCGCAATTAACTCTTGCTGAAGACTCTCGATTTTAGAATTCAAGATATGAATTTCACTCACTATTGCCATCCATCCAACAGAAAACGTGTTCACTACAAAAAATTAAAGCTATTGTAACGATTGTATTGTAACTAATAATATTTGTAATAATTTGTGACGTTTTAGATACATTTTTGTTACAAAATTTATTTGTTACTTTAAAAAAAAATCATTGTGACTATATTTCGTAACGATTTGTGACAAAATTGTTACTATATTTTTTCATCACTATTATTGTGACGTTTTTGTTACGAATATACATTTGCAACGTTTGTATTGCAACTATTTACCAACTGTCATAAATTTATAAGAATATGTGACGAAATATGCATTATTGTGACAAAATATTACATCTCAATACAACGTTTTTCTTGTAATGGTTTGTCATCAGCAAGCTACAATCAAATTAATGAGTCTTCATAAATGTTCTGAGATTTTGAGATTTTGAGTCTTCATAAACGTTCTACAACGAGAATTACATAAACGAAATCAAGAGAATTGCATAATGACTTACCCTCCTCGCTACAGCCAAAGCACACCTGAGGAATTTCCGATTCGGTTTGTTCTGAGATTTTGAGACCTTGATCTCAATTTTTTCACCGCACCAACATCACCGAGGAACCCCTTCAACCCTTCCGCCGGTTGGAGCACTTGAAGAATCAGACGAGTTGCCAGTATAATTACTCATTCTCGATCACCAAAAAATTTTTCCCATTGATTTCTAGGGTTCTTCGCTCACCTCAATCGCGATTAATTAGTCTCAGGCAAAGATATAAACAATCAGGTCGAAGAAATAATGAAATCGGGTCTTCCGGTTTGGGTACAGATCAATTATCGGTTAGATTTTGGATTGAACCGCGAACCACACGAAAAACCAAGTAATTGCAACCCAGTGTCGAATTAGAACTTTGACAACCGAGGTGCAATTAGCTTGTGCCCTAAACTATAGGTTTACGCATAGTTATATGATAGTTTCGGGGTGGAATTAGACCGATAACCATAAAAAAAATAAAAAGTTCATGGCAGAAAATAAATATAAATTTTTCCCTAAAAAACAAATAAATAGAGCGAGGAAAAATTCGTTAACCCCTCAAATAATATAGAGTTTCAACTTTCACATCACCTAACCAAAGCGGGGAAACATACATTTTTTATATCGAGTTTTTCCTGCGATAGCAATTCCTACATAAACTCATGACCAAACTTCGTTCGGTCATAATTGACTATTATCAACTTTAGTCACCTGTTAAATGCCCAAACCGTTTAATCGACACATGTATGGTAGTTGATGTTGGATTGGCATAATTATCAAAACAACGCCGTTTTTGATAATTGGAGGTTGGTAAAGATAGATTTTTTAGTCTTTTCAATATCTTTAAGACAATCTTGCTTTTATCTATAAGCTGATTAGAGTTATAAACCTTAAATAGAGATATTTTATTTCAGAGAACAAAAGAAAAAGACTCATTCAATTGCTTTCGAAACAAGTTGTGGTCATTTTTAATTTTATTTCTCTAATATCATAATATCTAAAAGTTTTGTAACAGAATAATAAATAAATCAAATTTTTTTTTATTTTGGTATCATTTTCTATATAGAAGAACACTAAAAGAGTATATAATTTGAGCAAAACGAGTGAAATTTAAGTCATCATAAGCTAGTATATTTATGAACTATATGAACATAACTCTTTATATAAGGATTTATATTAATCACATATTCTCAAGATTAATAATTAGATTTCCCTCTCATATATGAAACCGATGGAATGGTAAAATTTTATAATTTTTTATATTTGCAAGTGGTCTTTAGTCTAGTGGCAGGTAGTAAGTCCACTAAATGTAGACGTACTTGCATGTCGAGGGATCAAGTCTTGCCGTCTGCATTATACAAGAACTTAGCTAATGCGTCGGTCAGTTGAAACCCAATGTTAAAACCCAATGTATATTTCTCTTTTGTTAACTTTAATCTTTTTTGATATCCAATTATCAAGATGGGGGTTGTTTTGATAATTATGCCAACACAATATCAATTACCAATTGTTTTGGACGTTTAATTGTTGACTAACGTTAATAATAATCAATTATGATTTTGGTAAAAATTTTAAACTTTATGTTGATTTTGATTATGGAAAACGATATAGCTCCTGTGTAAATCCACATGATGTAAAAAGTTCAATTTGAAAATGATATTTTATCCGGCCTGATCACGTGGAATCTATTATCTAAACAGTATTAAAACAGGGGGTTAACTATTGCTTGTGTACCTAAACATTTGTGTGTCTAAACATTTAACAATATTTAAATTTTAACTGTTGATTGTGTGTCTATACATGAATTGGAAACTGTACATGCTGACTTTTATAAAAAGGAAGTTGGGTAACAATTATGGGAAACTCGTCGTTGTTGAGGAAAAAAGTATCTCTTTAGGCAACAAAAAAAAAATGAAGACCAATTATTTTTACTGGAACCGATGGCGTTATTTGATAGTGGTAACCAGGATAGTGGAAATATGCACACACTTGCAATTGTACAGCCGGTAGTGAGTCAATTTGAAAAAATGTAAAATTTTCCTACAGGACTACCACCTGTCTGTAACCAAAAACACGCCATTGCGCTTTGAAAAGGGCCAACACTCATCAATATCCAACCTTATAGACACTCATTTGCACAGAAAAATGAGATAGAGAAGTTAGTGCAAGAGATGTTATCGACTGGTATAACTCGACCCAACATTAGCTCTTTTTCCAACCTAGTCATACTTGTGAAAAAGAAGGATGGAGGTTGGCGGTTTTGTGTGAACTATCGAGCAATTAATAAGGAGATTGTGCAAGATCGATATCCTATACCAGTTATTGTTGAATGGGCTATGTGTAACAACTATTTTTTCTAAATCGGATTTTAAGTCCGAATATCATCAAATTATAGTGAGGCTTTTAAATGTGCATAAGACAGATTTTAAGACTCATGAGGGGTTACAGATTTACAGGGATACCATTTGGGCTCACCACTGTTAAAGTGAATTCAATTTTATTGAACGATTTAAGAGTATNATTGAATTTTATTAAACGATTCAAGAGTATACACACACACATTCTTACGACTCTGTTTTGACTCTGTTTTTAAAACTCTAAAACAAACACACACCCATTCGTATGAACCAACACAATCATACGAATGGTTACAACTTTATACGAACCAATGTTACTATACGAAACATCACAACTATACGATTCCTTCGTCTTCACACAACTAGATTGTTTTTCAATCATCGACTTGAACTTCTTGAAGATTGAAAACGTTTCAG
>OVAX01004635.1:0-12342 GCA_900406405.1 Lepidium africanum | reverse complement strand
TAATTTTTTTATTTTTTAAATTGCTAAGAACCCTCCTAAGAAACCCCAATGGAGGTGGTCTTAAGAACCCCCAATAATGTTGGCCTTAAGTAAAAATCTCCTTGCAAAATACCTCTTTCAGAAAGAGTCTTCTTTGAGGCTGACTAGTTATTATTTATATTAATACTACATAATACTCCACATTCACAACTAATTCATCGTTATGTGAACCCAAATTTTCGAGAAAATCTCTTCTTCACAATTTTGCTCTCTTATACGTCTTACTTATATTTATTATAATTGTCTTTTTGTAAAAGAGATGTGTTCATAAGACGTGTAATATCTTCTGGACAATCAAAATATGTATTATTTGAAGTTAATCTACTCATAACAAAAGCTGACTGCTTTTCTTAAAATTATGGTGTTGTGCACATATGGTGTAGATAGTAACAGTGAAATTTCGCTAAATTCGGTTGAGTATAGAATTTAGCTAAATTTTTATATAGGGTGTAAATAGTAATAGTTGAATTGAGCTAAATTTGACTGAATATGGAATTCAGTTGAATTCTTTTTTATTTTTAGTGGAATCTAGCTGAATAAATTAAAATCAAATGGTAATAGAAAAATGCAGCTGAATTTAGTGAAATTTAATATAATTTATTTATATGTGAAGAGTTTATTTACTAAACATTTATAAATTGTGATAATATTTATAACAAATGTACAAAATTTGGATACAATGATAACTTGTCATCGTAGCCCATTATGTTATTTAACAAAAATTACAAAATTACAGACATAATTACAAAACCTATTAACGGGTTATTATTTGAAACATACACAACAAAATTAAAAGTGAACATAATTAACAAATAATAACACTGTTCTGGTTTGTAAGAAGAATCTTTTTTATTTTTTTTGATATAAGTAGTTGAGTTGTAGAGTTTTAAAAGAAAAATAAAGAAGCTAATATACATAGTTGTATATATATATGTATTAAATATTTTTTATTTTTGTGAATTTTGAAGATAAGTTTTATTTGTTATATAAAAAATGAAAATAATAAGTTGAAAGAAAGAAGAAATGATATAAAAAATGAAAGGAGATAAACAATTATAAAAATTGCTGTCCGGAAAGAGAAACACAAAATATAAAACTTTCTCTCCAAATTCAGCTCAAAATTAAGTTCACTTAACTGGTAAAACTAAACAAAAAAGTAGATGAATACAAAAAATTCTATAATTCAGCTGGGTTTTAAAGTTACTAGTTAGTACATTTATTTTTTCAGCTGAATTTGGTTGAATAACTTAAAGTCAAATGGTAACAGAGGAATCTGGCTGAATTTGTGGAATTTTAAATATTAGTTTCATAAGAAAATAAAAAATATTGTATCCTATAAAAAACTTAAATATTTAAAAATATTGAAAATTTTAAATAATACTCATGTGGATTTTTTTTCCAATAATTAGGGCCCTAAATGGTAACATTTTTTGACAATTCGGCTAGATTCAACAGAATTCCACAATTCATAATTTAACTGTTACCATTTGTAAATACAATAATTTAAGCTACATTCACCTGGATTCTATAATATTTTCTATTATTTAATTTTTAACTAATATTTAAATAAATATATAATTAATTATAACAAAATAAGTTGTGTATCTTCTAATTAAATATGGAGATTCAAAACCCGTGTGCATTCTACTCAAGCTTTTCAAGTTTTTAGAATTTCAATTTCACTCACTTGACATCTATTCATATATATTTTCTGGATCGAGCTCGGTTTATAATAGATTAGATTGTGGTTCGATTGTGGTAGTTTGTTAATGATCTGAATTTTATGTGAACTATTCAGTTTTAATCGTGTTCGAATTTATATATTTTTCAAAACAAAACAAATTGATATTTAGTAAAATCAGTCTAACAAAGTTCAAAATGTAAATAAAAATTTAAACATTTTAGATTTTTATTATTTTGTTCCAAAATAAATAATAATATAATCAAATTTATAATAATAATTTTAAATATTTAAATATTAAATATTTAATAAAGTCAATAGTTTTAGGTATATAATTATATTTCATGTATCTTGAATACTCCATTTAGTTTTCAATATGATCAAATTTACATTTGTCTTTTTTATGTATATTAATCTAAGTTCGAGTCGACTATTTAATAAATTATAGATTGGTTCAATACATTCTATTTCAGATTGGATTACCNTAGATTGGTTCAATACATTCTATTTCAGATTGGATTACCTTCGGTTTAATAAATTACTTATATATATATATATATATATATATGTGTGTGTATAAACCACAATAGTATGCGGTTTAATTTTTATGATATTCTTAACTATTATTTACCTTAGAATTATTGGTTAAATTTTTCGAATAAAGTTGTTTTATGAGGCACACTATTATTTATTTTTTTATTAAACTAATTTTTAAAATTCCACAAAATTTAACCAAATTCTTCTGTTACCATTTGATTTTAATTTTTTAGCCATATTCCACTAAAAAACTAAAAAGAAAATTCAACCAATTTCTACATTCAGCCAGGTTCAGCTATATTCAGTTGTTGATGCATAGTTAAAATTTACATTAAAACTCTTTTTAATCTACCTCGTGTAGTAAGAAAAAATTAAATCCTTGATGTTAGGTTCATGTACCTAAAAAATCAAATCTGAACCTGAACTAAACTGAGAAGGTGAAAACTAAATTGGTATCCAAAAAAGTTGAAATACAATTACACACTTTAAATTAAATTGATTTTGCATATAAGATAGTATTTTTATCAACTAAACTAGAGTAATTAATATTTGACATTCAGTTATAGTATCTTATGTACAAGTTGAAAAAGTAAAAGAAAAAAATAAGTTTCAAGAGAATACGTCAATGTATATAACATACATGAATAAAATTGATTTCTTTGAATCATTTTTTTTGTCAACACTGGATCGACAATATCCGATCCATAACCTAAAACTCACCCCTAAAATCTTTTTTTGAAGCTACCATATTGCAGCGGGTAGGAATCGAACCCTGGTGCCAAATCATTAGCTGTATCATCCTAACCACCAGACTGAAAACAACTCGGTTTTCTTTTAATCATTTAATTTAGGTCAAATAATAACAATGAATAAAAATGATTAAAAACAAAATTCCTCAATATTCCACTAATATTGGCTTCGAATGGTAAACACAAATAAAAAATACAGATCATGTCGATCGTGTAAATCATGTAGATCATATGCAGATCACGCAGATCATGTAAAACACATTTATATTATTATTTTATTGTAAAATGTTTTTTTAATTATATAACTATTATTTTATTTTATTATCGGACTCGAATCTGAACTTGAGCCAAAAATCAAATAAATATATGAAAGCCCAACATTATAGTATGTTTTAAGTTTTGGTTTTTCAAAAGTATGTTTTGGTATTTTAGGATATATTTTAGATATTTGGGCAATTTTCAGTTTTAAAAAAAAATTTCAATCCAAATTTGAATGGCACTCAAACAATTTATAAAATAAAGAATCGAATAAACTGAAACTGAACCGAGAACCAAATAGTTATTCAAAAAAATCAAAACATAATTATATATTTAAAAATAATTATTTATATAGAATTTAGTAATCTAATTATCCAAAATTATAAATAGAAATCCAAATTTCTTGACTAATTGGATTCATATTATCCAAAATGTGTTTTAAAATAAAGATTTATAGAATGATAATTGAATTTTACAGAAAATTATAGAGTACAGAAAATTATATATTTTGGTATAATGTTTTTTAAAAAACGAGAAATAATTGAGTTACGAGATTAGAGATGAAAAAAATAATGTAAAATCTCAAAATCAAATGAGTTTATGACATGTGTCCTATCTTCTCCTCAATTTTTTTTTCACGTAAAATTTGGCCATGTCATCTCGAAAACAAAAAAATATATCATTATTATATTGCATTCAACGACTTAATTGCCATGTCATCTTTCAAAATAATTCAACAACTCCATTGCATGCTCTCAACTGTTGAATAATTTATTCAACAACTCCATTGCACATAGTCTTAGTGAACGTTACCAATTTGTCAGTTCGAAAAGACAAGCCGGTCAAGATAATACACATGCATCTAATTATGGTCTTAGTCAATACTGAAGGGCTTCCAAAGTTGATGTTTGTACATCTGACAAATAAATTTTCTTATTTTCAGTTGAAAATCTAACAACTAATATTTTATATATCACCCAAATTTTAACATGTATGAAGTTCGTGTTTCTACTATATAAAAAGAGATGTGGTCGTGCCAAGAAACAAGTGGCCAGTTGGTTTGCTCCTGACCTAGCATGATACTGTGTGAGGGGTTCAAATTCTACCAGTTCCAGTGGGAGCAATTTGGCTATAGATCGGACCTTTATCGATCCTATTAATAGAAAGAATGAGTGAGGTTGACAAAAAAAAAGAGAAAGAGATGTGGTGGTTAGTTATGGTTTTCCTTTTCGTAATTTCGTGGCTATTTGATAAATATTTGTAGCATTTTTCATGATTTGGAAATATTTTATCTGGAATACAACATTATAACTATAATAATAAAATCAGACCAGTGTTTTTTTTTGTTTTTTTATTAAAGTATTTTTACGATTGCCACGGACGTGTGGTCCAGTGGTAGTTGTCACTTTAACATTCCTTAAGCGCCATAGTTCGATTCCTTCCCGATACAAAAGAAAGGAAAAAAAGAAGGATTTTAGAATATGAGCTTTGGCTATGGAATGAACCTTGTCGATCCAATTATAAGAGTAAGGTTGACCAAAAAAAAGTATATTCCTATTGAAAGAGAATGAATGTGTTAAAAGATGACAAAAACACAAATTTAAGAACATTAAGACAAAAGATATATATTGCCAAGTTGCTCTCAATCTGGTGGTTAGGATGATTCAGCTAATGAGTCGACCCCAGAGTTCGAATCCTACCCGCTGCATTATGGTAGCTTAAAAAGAGATTTTAGGGGTGAACTTTATGCTATGGATCTGGCCTTGTCGATCCAATGTTGAAAAAGAAAAGACAAAAAAATATATACTAAAAAGATACATAAGGGCAAAAGGCAAAATAAAATCGAAGAAGAATTGAAGCATCACTCATCTATAATTTGTTAGTTCAAGAGGCAAAAGGACTCAAATAGATAGTGTTCTTCCATTGAAAGTGATAGGCTATAAAGCTTACAAAAAAACATCAAAATTCTTAAAAACTGAAACATAGAAGTTAATGTGCATCCACTAAATATTAATGTCTTCAATATAAATTATATTGCAGAAACTTATTGACCCACTAACATAACTTTTAGTAACCCAAACACTAACATAATTGAAGCTTGCAGCCCAAAAAAAAAACAGACCAATTTTTAATTTTTAGAAATCATTCGAGTTTTTTTACAATTTATTGGTTAGAATGATTCAGTATATGATTCTGATATCACGAGTTCGACCTTTTCCTGCTATAAATAACATTTTTATAAAAAGTTTAGAGTCTGAATATAAATTAGAAATTTTGACTAATATAACCCACTTTGTTTTATAAATTGTTAGGATAACCTACTTTTTTTTAATTACTTAGATAACTTACTTTTTCTAAAAATACCAAATTTGCTCAACACTATTTAATTGTCTTGTTCGCGTTCACTAAAAAGAATAATTCCATGCATTTTCTTCGTCTTCATAATTTCTCTAGATTCATATACTTTTGTTTGTTTAACATTCAATTCTAGGTTGTGTTATAATTGAAGGTGATTGATTAATCTACTGGAGAATCAGAATAGATTTCATTAACTTAAGTTTTTCTTTTTGATTCTACAATAACCATGGAGTTTTTCATTAAGTACTAAGTCAATAATCCCTATTATACTGAACGATCAATCCTAATTGAATTTACATCGAAATATTTCGCGAATCGTACAGATCGATCGGTCCCTATACGGATCGATCAATCCTGACGTCTCTGGAAAACGTAACATTTCCAGAGACATCAGGATCGATCGATCTGTACGTTTTCTGGAAAACGTAACACTTCCAGAGTAGTACAGACCACTCGGTCTGTGCACAGATCGAGCGGTCTGTAGCACTCTAAAAGTATTACGTTTTTCTCCACGTCTCACTTATCACCAATTACTATTTTCTTGTATACAAATCTGATTGATTTTAGTGAAAATCGGTATAAATAATGTTTAGGAAACTAAATGATTAAGCATTAGTGAACATCAAGTTTAAAATCAAAGGTTGTTTTAAGATGAACAATAATCATACATCTAGAAAGAGTTTGAGAAAACAACATAGAACGAGTAAACATAAAATACTTAAACGTTTCAACAAGGCAACCAATCGATTTGAGTCTGACGCGTAATTGGTCCGCAAAAAAAAAAAAATTTCAGACTTGCAAGTCTGCCGAATTTCTGGAAGACTTGCAAGAAATCTGCCGAATATTGGCATACTTCTTGCAAGTCTGCCAAAAATGTACCAGACTTGCAGGAAGTTTGTCAAACGGAAGGAGTTCAATATCATAACCCTAAAACAAATAGTTTGGTTATGTCGTTAATTGAAAATTCATAGACAATGAATCATGATTGATAGAACTAAGAGCATCTGCATTGGTGAGAACCCTATAGAATCTCTAAAATATTAGTATTTTAATATGATTCTATTTTCTAATTAAATTTTTTTAAATATGAAATTTAATTAATCATATAATTATATGTAGCATGAAAGTCTCTCGTGAGGTTCTCAAAGTCTCTCAAATGAGATACCATATCTCATCTCTCACATACTTTTTCATTATTTTTTATTTTTTTTAATGGTGAGAAACTCATTGAGAGACTCTCCCTAAAGAGAGTCTAAGGTTTTCTATTTTTTTACCATGATTTTGAAATTTTTGACAAGTGAGACAATTTCTTATCAATATTCAAATATTTCTTTTGGATTCTTAGAATATTATTTATAATTAATTAAGATTATTCACTTTTTCCAAAAGTATATATCATGTATCTAAAAATTGTAAAATTAAATTTTTTTTACTTTTATTAGGTAAAAGGTATTTTTGTAATTAAAACTAGTAGAGAAAAAAGTAGGTTATATAAATAATTAAAAAAGTAAATTATTTAAATAATTTATAAATTAAAGTGAGTTATTTAAGTAAATTTATCTATAAATTATGTAATTTTTTAAAACTTATAGTCCTGGATATAAAAGTTTAGTGGTTGTTATTGAATCATGTATTTTAATAGGTTTTGACGTATTCTAAATCTAATGTCAAATCCATCGTTAATTCAACAAATATAACATTGATTAAGAGTTAATTTAACATTAAATTTAGAATAGGTCAAAATCTATTAACACATAATCAAATAACAACCCCTTAGATTTTATTAAAAATGTCCATGCACTATAACCTTTTTTTTTTTTTTTTTTTTTACGGTTACAATACTATCCGTTTTTGGTCAAATATACTTCATTAGATAGTTTAATCTGAAAGACTGAAACTACAAGCATACGAAAGTATGGTCGAGACATTACAACTACAATTTAAAAGAAATAGCATAAATAAAAGATAGCTTTTGGGTTAGGTAACCAGAGGAATTCTTTGCAAATATTTGGAAGTTTTCAATTTAACATCGGCTTATTAATTCGGAGTCTTTATGTGATCTTATATATATATGCTAAAAAGACATTTTACGGTACGATGGACAGTTTTGAAGATTCCTTTGATTTAAGTTAAATAAAGTCGTGGGAGTTTTTTTCTCCCATTGGTTCACCAAAAAAGAAGAAGACATTTTAACTCTATAGGAAATAATATATGTGGTATTGGACTTGAACTTATTCATTTTCTTTTTAGTCTAATTTTTTGTATTTTTTGAAACGACATTGATGCTACTTCAACATTTGTAGTGTCTTGTTTTTTCCCTAGGATATTTGAAAGCATTTTCTAATTCATTTATGAAGTTCGTATATTGTAGTTCAACTCATACGGAAATTCTTGACTGCAGGAAATGTAATATCAATGAAATATATCATCTGGTACTAGTTGAAATCTTATTATATAAAAAAGGTTTTCTCAAAATTAGTAATTAATAGGATTCTTCTACGTGTCAAATCCAACAATCATAAAACTTTTGGTGATATATTTTATACAATTAAAAAAAAAGTATTAAAAAAGTATGAAATAAAAATAAGTATAAATATTTATATCTTACTAATTATAAAATAAAAATGAAACCTAATATTAGATAATTATCAATATTCAAAATATAATTTTTAAAAAAATTTTGCAAAAAATAAATGCAAATATTTTAATAATTTTAACAAAAAATCACAGTACAAGATTATTTCAATATATCTCTCTATTATTAATATTTATCTATATAGATATTTCTAAACAAAAATAAATCCTAATCCAAAAGTTTGTGAATATTAATCGTTTTATATACATAAACAAACAAATAAATAGTTTATTCTTAGATAATGTTTCTCTATGCCAAAGATTCTTGCTAGTTGAGTTGAACTTAAATTATCAGTTCTGTCTCTGGCAAACTAATCGGCCTGAATCTTATGTTTGGGTTCCCACGAATTTGATTCAGTTTCTTGAAGGCCTTAAATATTTCTCTGATCATCTTGAGCTCTATGTTCTGTCCTTCTTTGAATTTTTGTGGTGGGATTTACCCCGTAGTTCGTTATCTAGGTGTCACTTATTTTTGTGGCTGTCTAGGTTAACAAAATTTCAAGTTTTTCAAATGTGCATCAGGTCTGTGTTTGAAGTCAATTTTATAATGCTGTTGAAATTGGCTTCTTCTTTATGTCTTAATCGGCTTCTTCTTTATGTCTTAATCATAGCTTACCTAATTTTCTGAGAGCTATGATTGACTTTATGTTATTTTCAGGATTCTGTGTTTTTCAACACATCATTACATCATTTCGGCTCTGTCTTTGACTTAGCTATTCCATCATATCTACCTCCAAGCCTGATTATTGGTGGGTTATTTATATGGCCAATACATCCGCCCCCTTCAGGCTCAAGACCAGGAACTCCACTCCGTGGAGTATGTATGTGCAAAATGAAGGCTGTGGTGGCAATGTCCCCATGTATGCAGCCAAAGGATAACAAAGGAAAAGGGAAGAAATTAAAGGAGCTGGGTAAAGGTTCCCGGAAAAATTATGTTTAATTATGTTAAAAATCCTATGTTGGAATTGCCAAGGTATTGGCAACAGGGTTTCAATAAGCTATCTTAGAGATATTTGGAAAAAACATAAGCCTGACTTCTTGTTTTTGTCTGAAACTAAGAATAATATGGTTTTCATGGATAAAATTCAGTCCCATCTAGGATATAATACGATGGTAACTGTTGAACCAATTGGCTTGAGTGGAGAGTTGGCCTTGTTCTACAATGACTATTCAAATGTGGTTGTAATTCACAAAGACAAGCGAATGATAGACGTATCATGTGAGTCTAATGGGAAACAAGTCCACATTACATTCTTGTACGGTGAACCTAACCAAAGTTTACGTGAACAAGTGTGGGAGAGGTTAACAAGAATTGGAATCTCGCGGGACTCCTCGTGGCTAGTCATGGGTGATTTCAACGAGATTACTGGAAATCATGAAAAACAAGGGGGAACACATCGTCGTCCAAATAGTTTTTTACCATTTAATCAGATGATTCATGATTGTGGACTTATTGATTTTCCAAAATTAGGAAATTCTTGGTCTTGGCGAGGTGTCAGAAACAATGGTATTGTTAGATGTATACTTGATAAAGCTCTTGCCAATGGTGCATGGCATGATCTTTTTTCAGCATCGGAAATTGAATATTTGGATATGATTGGATCGGATCATCGGCCTATTCTGGGTCGGTTCTTTGATAAACCATACCGAAGGCGTAAAATTTTTATTTTCGACAAAAGATGGGTTGGTAAGGAGGGTTTAAAGGAAACAATTGAGAAGGGATGGAATGGATTTTCTTACCGTAGACGAGTTTCGGTAACAGGAAAAATACAGAACTGTAGAAAGGAAATTTCTTACTGGAGAAGTAAATATGTTCCCTCAGGAAGACATACGATTAATGTGTGTCAGAAAAGGGTAGAGGAGCAACAAAACTCAAACTCTTCAACTACGGCCCAAATTACGATGGCTAAGCTGGAGTTGAAAAAGGCTTATGCTGACGAGGAAATTTACTGGAAACAGAAAAGCCGAAATAAATGGCTTAATGAGGGTGATGCAAACACTAGGTTTTTTCATGCCCAAACAAAACAGCGACGGGCGAAGAATAGAATCAATGGATTATTTAATAGTTTGGGTGTTTGGGTTACTAATGATGAAGATGTTGTAGCAGAAGCTACTCGATATTTCTCGAACCTTTTTTCTACTCAGGGTAGGGAATGGGATTCAAAATTATTATCAGAGATTGAGCCACAAATCACTGATGTTGATAATAATATGTTACTAAGCAAAGCCTCTGAGGAAGAGGTCAAAAATGCCTTATTTCTTATGGATCTCGGGAAGACACCAGGGCCGGATGGCATGACTGCTCTGTTTTTCCAACAATCCTGGGATGTGGTTAAACTGGATATAATTAATCTAGTCAATGATTTCATATCCTCTGGTTCCTTTGACCGCAAGTTAAATGAGACAAACATATGTTTAATTCCAAAGATTCCGAGACCAACAAAAATGGCTGAATTTCGGCCAATAAGTCTTTGCAATGTTAGCTATAAAATCATCTCGAAGATTTTATGCCTTCGTCTTAGGAAACTAATGCCAAAATTGGTATCGGAAACCCAATCTGCCTTTGTTGCAAGGCGATTAATTTCTAATAATATTCTGATTGCGCAAGAAATGTTTCATGCTCTCCGAACCAATAGAGCGGTGAAAGGGAAGTACATGGCGATCAAGACTGACATGAGTAAAGCTTACAATCGAGTTGAATGAGATTTATTAGAAAATCTTATGCTCAAGCTAGGGTTTTGTAATAGATGGATAAAATGCATAATGCATTGTATCACGAGTGTACAATATGCTGTACTACTGAATGGGGAACCGAGAGGAAAAATAATTCCTAATCGGGGATTGCGTCAAGGGGATCCCTTATCACCTTACCTATTTATCCTATGTACAGAAGTTCTCATTTCTAAGTTGAGGAAAGCAGAAAGTGATAATCTTATCTCGGGCATATCCATTGCTCGTGCGAGTCCTAAGATATCACATCTCTTATTTGCTGATGATAGTCTTTTCTTCTATAAAGCTAATACTGAGGAAGTAGGACATATTATTAAGATTCTTAAGGATTATGAGTACATATCTGGCCAACAAATCAATTTTGATAAATCTTCAATACAATTTGGGCATTCAATTCCTGGGAATGCAAAGGTGATGATTCACAATTTATTGGGAATTCGTCAACTGGGTGGTATGGGCTCTTATCTTGGCCTTCCAGAAAGCATTTGTGGAGTTAAAACAAAGGTTTTTGCTTTTGTCCAGGAAAAACTTCAGGAAAGAATTAATGGTTGGACCTCTAAATTTCTTTCCAAAGGAGGAAAGGAAGTTCTGATAAAATCAGTACTGACGGCCTTGCCAACTTATGTTATGTCATGCTATCGTCTCCCTAAGACTATTATAAAAAATCTAAATTCGGCAATTGCTCAATTTTGGTGGTCAAATTCTGAATTGACAAAAGGTGTCCACTGGAAAAAATGGAGAAGTTTATGTAAACCTAAGGAAGAAGGTGGTATGGGTTTCCGGGTTCTGGAAGAATTTAACTCGGCTCTTTTGGCCAAACAATTATGGAGGTTACTCGATTTTCCTGAGTCCTTGTATGCCAAGGTTATGAGGGGAAGATATTATATGAATCGGTGTCCAACCTCTGTGGGTTTATCTGCTAATTCGTCGTATGGCTGGCGAAGTATTATTTCTGACAGACTTTTGGTGAATAAAGGAAAAATTAGAAAAATTGGTGATGGTAGATCTATTGCGGTCTGGAGAGATCCATGGATACCAGACTTTCACCCAAGAGCTGCAATGGGTATTGACCCAAATATTTATCTGGAACTTACTGTTGATCAATTCATTGATCCTCAAACCAGATCTTGGAGAGAGATTTTATTACGCCAATATTTTATCTCATCTGATGTCCAACTAATCCTGGGAATTCCAATCCCACGAAGAGTCCGATCAGACTATTGGGGTTGGCACTATACGAAATTTGGTCGTTATTCAGTGAAATCTGGATATACACTAGAGGAAAGTAATTCTACACCAGAGTCGGATTACTATGGGCCAAATTTTTGGGCTTTATATTCAAAAATATGGAAATTA
>OVAX01004633.1:0-12351 GCA_900406405.1 Lepidium africanum | reverse complement strand
AGGCGGGAAGGCCGCGGCTGGCGTAATGCCGGTCGCGGTCGGGATGGTGTTGGTCGCGGCCGGGGTAGTGCTGGTCGCGGTCTGGCGAGTGCTGGTCGCGGCCTGCGTAGTACTGGTCGCGATCTGGGCGGTGTTGTTCGAAGCCGGGACAGAGCTGGTCGCGGCCGGGGCAGAACTGGTCGCGGCCTGGGCGGTGAAAACCTCTTCCTTGAGTTGTCGAGGAAGTGCGAGTTGGTTCAGGTCCGTCTCGGCTATGGGCTCAATCAGATCGAGCAACGTCCCGATAGCTTCAACGAACTTTTCTCGGACGGCCTTCGTCCGGCTTCGGGTATCCGGTCCGGGACGGACGATGGGAATGTGCCGGATGGCTGCCGCGATCAGGAGGCTATGGCTGATGGCGTCATCATTCCCTCCCCCTTGCGAACGATCCGGTATTGGATCGGTTGATCCTGCATCAAAAAGGGTAAGGTCCGAAACATTAAAAACCGGATGTACCTTAATGTGATCGGGAAGGTCGAGACGGTAGGCGTTGTTGTTGATACGCTCCAATACTTTGAATGGCCCGTTGCCTCGTGGTGCCAACTTCTTGTTTAGTTTCCGTTCCTTTGGAAACCTTTCGGTCCGAAGGTGCATCGAAACCCGATCTCCCGGTTGGAAAATTACTTCCTTCCGTCCCTTGTCGGCTCGGGCCTTATACTTGGCCGTTTGGTTCTCGATGGTTGCCTTGACATCCTCGTGCAATTTGCGGATGTATTCGGCCTTGGTGTCCCCATCTTGGTTGATTGTCTCCAAAGGCGCCAACGGCTTAAGGTCTAGTGGAGACAAATNGGTTGATTGTCTCCAAAGGCGCCAACGGCTTAAGGTCTAGTGGAGACAAATGCTGAAAACCATAAACAATCTCAAAAGGCGAACGGTTAGTCGTAGAATGGACAGCACGATTATACGCAAATTCCATATACGGTAACGCCTCGGGCCAGCTTCGCATGTTGGTACCAATGGCCGCTCGAAGTAAGGCGGAAATGGTACGGTTGACGACTTCCGTTTGTCCGTCGGTTTGCGGATGACATGTAGTCGAGTACAGCAGATTGGTGCCAAGTTTCCTCCACAAGGTTGGCCAAAAGTGTCCGAGGAACTTGGGATCGCGGTCCGATACGATCGTACGGGGTATTCCATGTAGCCGTACTACTTCTCGCATGAAAAAGGTCGCGATCTGCGAAGCATCATGGCCTTTCTCACACGGAATAAAATGTGCCATCTTGGAAAATCGGTCCACCACGACAAAGATCGTGTCTTTCTTCTGGTNGTCCACCACGACAAGGATCGTGTCCTTCTTCTGGTACTTGGATAGACCTACAACGAAATCCATAGAAACATCTACCCAAGGGCCGTTAGGAATGGGTAAAGGCATGTACAAACCATGGGGATGTGATTTGGCCGTAAGGCAAGCAATGCATCGCTTGCAATACCGGATGACGTGCCGCTTCATGTGTGGCCAAAAGAAATGCTCTTTGAGCATGCTGAGAGTCTTCTTGATGCCGAAGTGTCCCATAAGTCCTCCTCCGTGGGCCTCCTTCACGAGCAGTTCCCGGATGGAACCTTGCGGTATACAAAGTCGCCTTTTCTTGAAAATGAATCCGTCGTGGATGTAAAAATCTCCGTAGACTCCTTGTCCGCAAGCTTCGAGAGTCTCCTTAAAATCTGCATCATCCACATATTGAGTCTTAAGTGATTCAAAACCCAATACCTTAGCCTCCATCGTGGAGATGAGCGCGTGTCACCTTGAAAGTGCATCGGCTACCACGTTTTCCTTGCCCTTCTTGTACTTAATCACGTACGGGAAGGTCTCGATGAATTCGAGCCAACGGGCGTGTCTCTTCTTGAGATGGGTCTGCCCCTTTAGGTGCTGCAAGGTCTCATGGTCCGAATGTATGGCGAATTCCTTGGCCAGGAGGTAGTGTTGCCAAGTTTCCAATGAACGGACCAAGGCATAAAGCTCCTTGTCGTAGGTCGGGTAATTGAGCGTGGCTCCACTTAGCTTTTCGCTAAAGAATGCTACGGGCCTCTTGCCTTGGGTTAGGACCGCTCCAATACCTATTCCTGAAGCATCACATTCAACTTCAAAGGTTAGATCAAAATTGGGTAAGGTTAGTACCAGAGCTTGTGTCAGCCGGTCCTTTAGCTCTTGAAAGGCGGATTCTTGAGCTTGTCCCCAATGGAAGGCTACGTCCTTCTTAATGACCGCGGTGAGGGGAGCTGCGATGGTGCTAAAATCTCGAACGAACCGCCGGTAAAAACTTGCTAGTCCGTGAAAGCTTCGGACATGGCCGATGGTGGTAGGCGTCGGCCACTCTTGTATCGCCTTGATCTTTTCTTGATCCACCCGTAAACCTGCGACACTTACAACAAAACCTAAAAACACTACCTCATTAGTGCAAAAGATGCATTTCTTGAAATTGGCAAATAACCCTTCCTTTCGGAGAGTGTCCAATACCGTCTCAAGATGCAACACATGGTCGGGTAAGGTCTTGCTATAAATCAGGATGTCATCAAAGTAAACGACGACAAACTTAGAGATAAAGGAACGCAAAACCTGGTTCATGAGTCGCATGAAGGTACTTGGGGCGTTTGTAAGCCCGAACGGCATGACAAGCCATTCGTATAGGCCTTGCTTGGTCTTGAAGGCGGTCTTCCATTCGTCGCCTTCCTTCATCCGGACTTGATGATATCCGCTCTTGAGATCTATCTTGGAGAAGATGGATGCTCCACTAAGCTCGTCCAATATGTCGTCTAACCGCGGGATGGGGTGCCGGTACTTGACGGTGATGTTGTTGATGGATCGACAATCCACGCACATCCTCCACAATCTGTCCTTTTTGGGAACTAATAGAACCGGGACGACACAAGGGCTTAGGCTCTCTCGGATGTACCCTTTGTCCATAAGATCTCAGACTTGTTTCTCCAACTTCCGAGACTCGTCTGGGTTCATTCGGTAGGCGGGACGGTTGGGTAGAGGTGCTCCGGGAACTAGGTCGATCTGATGTTCAATCCCTCGAATTGGTGGTAAGCCGGGTGGGATTTCCTCCGGAAATACGTTCTTCAACCTGCCCAAAAGAAAAGAAATCTTGGCCGGAAGTTTGACCTCGCTTGTCCCGGCGGTCAAACATTCCTTAAAGACCATGAGCAATACTTGTCCGACATCATTGATGGTCTTAGAAACCGTATGAGAGGTAACATAAAAGTTGGAACGTTTTACCTCGGTTTCCTTGGACTGTTTGGCTTGAATCTCTCGGACTTGGGCTGGAGTTAGTGGTGCCAGCGTATACTTCCTCTTGTCGTGAACGAGAGTGTAATGATTGGTACGTCCGTCATGTAGCACTTCTCGGTCGAACTGCCATGGTCGACCCAAAAGAAGGTGTCCCGCTTGCATCGGAACCACGTCACATACCACTTGGTCATGGTAACGTCCGACACTGAATGGTACGGTCACTTGCTCCTCCACGCTCACTTCAGATTTGTTGTTAAGCCATTTGAGCTTGTACGGATGCGGGTGTTTGGTCCGTGGGAGCTTCAACTTCTCGACCATGTACCTGCTTGCCACGTTAGTACATGAATCCCATCGATAATTAGGTTACATACCTTGGCATTGATGGTGCAACGGGTGTGGAAGATGTTCTCCCGTTGGAGTAGTTCCTCTTGGTCCACGTTGGTACTAAGTACCCGTCGGATCATAAGTGACTCTCCGTGGTCCGGATACTCCACTTAGGAAGTCGGTTCGGCTGGATCTTCTTCCAGTTCGTCTTGGGACTCATAGCCGCCGTCGACCGTAAGGATCATGAGTCGCTTGTTGGGACACTCCCTAGCCATGTGTCCACGTCCTTGGCACCTGAAACAAGTAATATCACGGGTTCGTGAGGAATTAAAATTCTTAGGTACCTCGACCGGCTTGGATGGCTCGGCTGCCGGTTTCTTGAACCGAGACTCGATCTCGATCTTCCGCTTGATGTACTGTTCGGCCTGGATGGCGAGATGTAATACCTCGTGTAAGTCGTGGTATAGATGCCTCTCGACCTTTGCGGCAATCCGTTCGTGCAATCCGTCGACGAACTGGATCATCAAGGCTTCCTCCGAATCTTCGACCTCGAGTCGATTCTTCAAGAGTTCGAACTCGTCGAAGTATTCCTCCACACTCTTGGAGCCTTGGTTGAGTTTCCAGAACTGCTTTTGGAGTTCCCGATGATAGTAGGCCGGGACGTATCGTTGCCTCATGAGACGTTTCATCTCGTCCCAATCATCAATCCGTCCGCGAGGGTGTCGTCTTCGGGCGGCCACTTCTCGATCCCACCAAGCGAGAGCTCCTTCGGTGAGTAGGGCTGCAGCAAAAGAGACCTTTTTATAGTTAGGATATTCGTAACAATCGAATATGTTATCTAACCGTCGTTCCCAGTCCAAGTAGGCTTCGGGATTAACGCGTCCCGTGAAGGTTGGAGCCGTGATCTTGGGATCAACGGGTCGGACCGGTCCATGGTTACGCCCATACGGAACATTATAGTCCCGATCGTACGGGTCATCCCGATCTCGTCGTCCTCGTACGGCTTGCTGCGGTACGTCTCTATCGACCGGTTCGAGACGTCTCAGGTTCACCCGTCGGATCGGGTCGGGTGCACGTGGTACGGGCTGTTCACCCGAATCGTATTCCATCGGGTCGCCGGCACCTTCGACCGTCTCGGCTGCTCTAAGGTCCGGGCCGTATTCGTCGTATTCATCGGATCCGGTGGTACTGTAGGCGGTGGCAACGGCAGTTGTTCAACCCGAGCCATTTGTTCTTCCATCCGAAATACTTGTGTCTGCAGGCTGATGATGACTTCGGTGAGTCGGGCTAGCTGAGTGGTTGGGATCTCGGCAGCTGGATTCTCGGCTGGATTTTCGGCCATCGGATCCTACAATCAAAACCTGAAAAAGGAAAGAAATAAGTGGACCGAATCAAAGAAATCAGCAATAAATAGCAAATCGGAAACAAACAAGGGAATAATTTTAAAAAAAAAAAAAAAAATTCAAATCGGTTTGCTACTAAGGAAACAAAAATATTACGGATTAAACCGAAAGCAAAAATAAGGAAAGAACACAATGGAAATAATATAACCAAGAATCTTCGGATCAAAATCAAGGGATGAAGAACACGAAGAACACACGAAGAACACACGAAGAACGACGAAGAACAACTGAAAGATAAAACGTTTTTATGGTTTTTATTTTTATAAAAATGAAATAAAAACTTAAAGTTACTAGAGCTTGGTTACTCCTAGCACTAAAAGTGACGAAACAAGCAACGAAAAGAAATCAAAACGAATTAACGAAATAAAGAGAAAAAAAGNAAAAACTGAAATTAACGAAATAAGAGAGAAAAGAGAAGGAACGATACAGAGTTTGATACCGTGGAGAACCTTTCGGCTCTGATACCAAATGATAGGTGCCTCGGATGAGAAACCTTTCGGATATGAATCATAAGTCTCGACCTTGGTGAGTCTGAGACGAAGAATACTGAAATTGGGCGGAAGTTGCGAAGTGAGATCCACAAAGGGAGTGATGAACCCTTTGATACTCGAGCTGTTCAATCCTTGGACTCCTCACAAGGAAGAACTCGTCACCTTTCTTGAATTCTCAAAGAAATTTGGCGGAAATCTCTAAAGAGAAAGAAAACGTGATCTTTATTGAAACTTGGGTCCAAAAGACAATGCCGAGAAGGAACCTTATATAATGGTTCAGCGGCGGGGGCCTTCTAGGGCAAAAAATTATTACACAATCAACGTCATAAAGACGAAATCAAATGGAAAAGGAAACAAGTGGCACAGCACTTAAGCAAAACGGGAAAGAAATCAAAAACCACCAACGGTAAACAAATCAAAACATAAATGCCTAGATCACGTGAAACGGGAAAATTGATCTCGGACTTTAAGGAGGTGGGGCCGAGATCGTACCTGCAAATAAGGAAACCGAAAAGTACATGCGTACCTGGGCCGATCCGTGGATTGCAGGCGGGAAGGCCGCGGCTGGCGTAATGCCGGTCGCGGTCGGGATGGTGTTGGTCGCGGCCAGGGTAGTGCTGGTCGCGGTCTGGCGAGTGCTGGTCGCGGCCTGCGTAGTACTGGTCGCGATTTGGGCGGTGTTGTTCGAAGCCGGGACAGAGCTGGTCTCGGCCGGGTCAGAGCTGGTCGCGGCCGGGGCTGAACTGGTCGCGGCCTGGGCAGTGAAAACCTCTTCCTTGAGTTGTCGTGGAAGTGCGAGTTGGTTCAGGTCCGTCTCGGCTATGGGCTCAATCAGATCGAGCAACGTCCCGATAGCTTCAACGAACTTCTCTCGGACGGCCTTCGTCCGGCTTCGGGTATCCGGTCCGGGACGGACGATGGGAATGTGCCAGATGGCTGCCGCGATCAGGAGGTTGTGGCTGATGGCCTCATCACCAGGAGTCTATGCACTCAAATATATTGAGTGTCTTGCAATGGGAGAGGTTACGTTTGGCGGCTTGTGTGATAAAAACATTCAGACTCGTATGACTAATATTAAATATTAGGCTAGACCATTGACATTTTGCATCATTTCCACCATATTTGACTCATATGATGTCATTCTAGTTCGTATTTTGCATAGTTCATACATCAGAGTCTTAGGATCATACATTTGCATATTTTCTTCATTTTTGAGTCTTTTTAAGTGGATTGGAGCCAACTCGTGGAGATGTGGAAGCTAAGGACCATTTTTGTAGGTAAGGAAGCATCAAAGAGTGGAGAGGAGTCTTCAGTATGAATTCTCGATCACCATGTTGAGATTTTGGGTCGAGAAAATGGACTAGAAGAGTTTCAGCATAAATTATCGACCACCAGGTTGATATTTTGGGTCAAGAAAATTGGCTAGAGGGAAAATCTTGACTTAGAGGTTGTGATTCTTGGTCGAGACATTTGATATACACCTTGTTTTTATTTGGTTCGACCGATTTTGTTCAGGATCGACACAATTCCGTTTTAAAATTTTTAAACACAAATGTTTAGGGTTTGTAGAATATCTTTCTTCTAATTCACCAACAACCACTAGAGAAAGAGAGGAATATTAGTTGGAGACCTTTTTAGGGATGATCTTTGGATTATCATCTCCCATCTATTGAGATTTGTTTCTCTTTACTCTATCACTATGTTTATGTTTTTGTTTGTTTCTCTTTTTGTTTTGAGTTTCATTGTAGTCATGTGTGAGTTGTTGATCAATGGGTTGATGGTTATGTGATCTAGGGTTAGATGATTGATTTTTGGTGCTTAGGTTGTTAGATTCCTTCATATTATGTGTTCTTAATGCTAGATTTATCTTGATCATTTAAATCTAGATGCTATGATATTTTCCGCTCGGAAGGCGTTTGTGAAAATTTTTGAAATACATTTTTAAGAGCTAAACTTTCTTAGTCATTGGAAGATGAAATTAGGGTATTTATTGGACTGAGTGAACTTGTTTTTTATTGGTCATTGATTTGTAAATAAGAGTTTAGCATGATAGATTGAATGATGAAAGGATTCAATGCCATGAAAGTGGGTTGGTGTAATTGAGTGTTTTATGTCCTAGGTTGAGCTTCATTGTTATCTTAACAATCTCTAGTTGATTGTATTTTCTGATAGATCGTTTGCCTAACTAAAAGCGCATTGCCTTTATTAGTCTAAGTTTAAATCTTCATTGTTTGACTTTTGTTTAAGTTTTGTTTGAATTTGAGTTAGTAGTTTGGTTTGATTTGTTATGGTTGAAGTTTTAGTAGTCTTTTATTTCACATCATATTGATGGCTTTATCTTAAGTGAGAGTTTTGTGATCCTATTGCGTTTGTTAAAGATTCTCTATGGTTTCAATCCTCAAATATTACAATGATGTGTTACACTTATTAAAGTAATTGTGTATCAATGACGTGCACCTATCACGTCCACGGAAGCACCATCCAACCATCTCGTGAGCTTCCGGTGTGTATAAACTAGATTTGGTTACATATTAGAGAACCATATGACCAAATAAACATGGAGGATCATCCAATAGTCTAGTCACCAGTAGTTATTGTCATGAATGCTTATCTGCACATTGATGAAAACGCTAGCAAGGTGAAATTTGTCTCCATAGTTATTTAACACCTGCATACTTACCACCAATAGTCGTTTATTCTCTGATAATACAAAGATTCTATCCAAACTTTGTCTTCATGAACTCAAATTGTTTCCTTACTCGAATGCCCCTCAGTACGATTATACCCTTTACTGGAGGCTCTGACTTGCCAGCAACCTGGATGCTATGTTCCTTGTAGGACTCGTCAGTTTTTTACATGATACCCGTGGAAACGATGGATACATATTGCTTGAGCAAGTGGCTGAGGAAGGGAATGAGAGGCTATGTATCTTTTTTTGGTGTACTGCTCGTATGCTTTGAAAGTATACAAGAGACACATGTTATTTCTACTCTGTACTAGCCATTAATGTTGCATACCTTGGAGTTGCTAGAATCTCACCGCATGCGGGCAAGGGGGCTTTTGATGGATCGAGGTGAACCACAATTGGTTGATTTTAAAATGTATTACCACATGCTGATTTGTTGTTGTGATGGTCAAACCAGTCGGTTCTTATTACAGAATTGTAGCTATTTTGACTCATACGTGAAGCTAAATGATATGGAGATTGAAGAAGCATGTGAGCATTGCATGTGCAATGATGAGGTTGAACTGTTTGTAGAAGGGATTCCGAAGGCTCACATCTAAGTGAACTCATTTTCCTCTTTAATCTATATATTGTCCTTTTCTCGCAGTTTATTTTACTTTTCTATGTTGATTTAGAAAACCATGGCCAGCTGTCTGGAGCTTATAATCAATCCAAACATAATATCGTCCAGTACACTCATTTGCTTAGAGAATCCATTACTTAAAATTTACACTTACAACATATCACTACAATCCATGAATCCATTTCATTTTCCCCATTAATCAAACCATCGAGATTACACCTACAATACTACCTATTGCTTTGGAAGTCAAAAAATGGTTCAATTCCCTGAACTTTTCCTTTGCAACCGTCATTTATTTGTCCATCTTTACAAATAATTCTTTTTATAGCTCCATTATTTCATTCATATTCTTCCGCAAATCAAGTACATCATCCTTAAGTTTATTTCACATATCATCCACACGTCTCACTTCTTCTAAAAGAAATTGATCAACCTATTTAAACAAATGCTCTTCATTCTTCTTCTATAACATGCATATAAAATTCTATCAATGGAACATAAAGCTACATGTACAAACACGAAATAAACTTAAGAAATTACTTTCAATCTAAGTGAGCATCTGTAGAACCTTCGACATGGGTTCTCATTTGTATTTGACGTAAATGTGATGATTCCTTCACCACATCAACACGTACTGAGAACACCAGGCGATGCTTGCCGTTGAATTGAACGACTTGAACCCGGTTGACTCATTCTCCCCTAATCCCTAGATTTTTGATTTCACTCAAGAACCCTAATTTTTAACTTCCCAAATCGAGAACCACTTCTTTTAATTTTGACTTCTACAAAGGAGAATCCTCACTTAAACCCAGACTTCGACTGAAATAGCCAAGTCAAATTTTCCTATGGGAGATAATGGGAAACATGGTTATTGCAAAGATTCAATCCGGTTGAAACAAGTAATAACTCTGTAGATAATATTTATGTATACACTTAGGGTGCTAATCTAGTAATTAACTTCTTGGCATACAACTCGGTAGCCTTAAGCCTTGGAAATATATATTTGTTACATCGTGACTAATTCCATACTGAGTTACACTAACTATGTACAATCGTCAAGTATGTAATCACTACATAATAAATCTATAACATAATTACTAACTTTGTTACATACTCCCTCTTTCAATTTAGTTGATGTTTTAAAGAAAAAAAATTGTTTCAGTATAAGTAATGTTCTCACATATCAATGTAAAAATTAACTTATTTTTCCTATGTTACCCTTGTGTCTTTATGATTTTTGACTAGAGATTTATGTTTACAAAATATTAACTACTCATAAAAAAGGTTAAATTAGGTATTTTATAAACTTTCTTAATTTGTATGTCACTATGTTAAACATTACTTGAAAGAGAGGGAGTATGTATTTTCACTATTAGAGATTTATTATTTATGTACATACTTACTAACAAAGTACAAACTTACTATTTCTAGAGAGGGAGTATGTATTTTCACTATTAGAGATTTATTATTTATGTACATACTTACTAACAATGTACAAACTTACTATTTCTAGCCATTCTAAGTACAAATTGTTGACTCTGGCGAAGTTGGTCAATGCAGTGGTAGATTCGTAATTACTTTATTCTCAGCATCTCATTAAGGATATTTTTGTAGTATTCGACCAACAATTTGGAGAGAGAAAGATAGCTAACACAATTAATAAGGATGGTTTGACGGCTATTTTGGTTAGGCTCCCCAATAATAAAGAAGAAAATAATGTTGGTCCACATAAAAAACTCAATGCAATTGTAACCGCACTGGACAAGACAGAGTAAACGTTCATTTAATAAGTCAAGCTGAAAACAAATTACAAGTATGGCTATGAGTCTTCTCTATCATCAATGCTATATAAATGTTTGAAATGTAATCAAAACGAATCATCATTCACCATTAACCAGAAATGGCAGCGTCTACAGTTTCTTCCAACATTTTCGTTCTTCTTTTGATCATAATCTCACTTTGTATAGGTGGAAACGTTTTTGCTGCCTCAATGGAACATCGCAAATTCGGTGAGTCTTCTACACATATAAATAGATTAGTTTTATCTCATGTAGTTTGATTATTTGTATTGAACAACTTGATGACAAATTATAAATTAAAAGTAAGTTTATCATTGATGGAATAAGTAAGTTTGAATGTAGATCCATTATGTTTACCCTCTTGTAATCTTTTTCTTTGATATTTCCTTTATTTATACTTTCTGGGATCGAGTCCACCGCCTACATTATGTAGGAACTTGGCTATTGGGTCGACCAATTGTGGCCCATTATTGACAAAAAAAAAAAAAATACTCTCCATAGATCATTTATATTTTCTAAATTTTAAATTCACATTTGATGTTCATGAACGATTTTCATTTTCCAATTTGTAAGAGTGGCGGAAAACTCTATAATATTTTCTAAAGCTATTTTCTACGACTACGATAGCGTCCACACTCTCTTATTATCTCTATAACCATTTTGAGCGTATAAAATACGCTACCAAAACAAAATTTTAAATTAACTATCAAAACTATATGTATATTCTAATAAAATATTAGGTATCGATCTGAAATTATACCATAGTATTCTACAGATCTCAACAATGGTCAACTTCTTTCAAAAGAAAGAGAACTAACATTTACAAGGTTTGAGATGTGTACAAGTTAGGAAAATGGCGTAACAAATCTTAATTACGTGTACAATGTCCGCCTTACATAAGTAATAAAATGACGTGTTTGTGAGGCTAACCAATTATGATCCTAATGGGTCGGACATGTAATTAACTCTCGTATGTAACATACGAATACGTCATACATGCATATAAAGTTGGACCATAATTACAAGTAAATCCATAGCTTCAAATATTTTCTATCTTCAATGCTATATAAATGTTCGAAATGTATTGAAAAAGAATCACCATTCACCATTAATTAAGAGATGGCAGTGTCTATAGTTTCTTCCAACATTTTCTTTCTTCTTTTTATCATAACTTCGTTTTTTGTAAATGGAAACGTTTTTCGCTGCTCCAATGGAAAACCGCAAACTCGGTGAGTCTTCCACACATAAATAGACCAGTTTTATCTCATTTACTTATTTATTTGATTTAAAACAAATTGATGACAAATTATCTTTGAAGGTACAATAGGCTTGAGAGTGACGCTCTATATATATCGCATGTTTAATGTGCAGATCTTTCAAATGGTCCCAGCAAAACTTCAGTTATAGTGAGCAACACGAAGCGTGCTCCTGGAAAAAACGCTGAAAATGTGCCTATCTCATTCGTTCTAGCGCAACCGCCCTGCAGCCACAGTGACGGCCGTTGTACAAGTAAGGTCTCAGATTATATTAGTCTACTGAATTCTCATTGCTATCATAATATGGACTGTCCAATTGGGTGTGCTAGATACGTTCATTTGCAGCTAATTTTGAACTTAAGTTTATTGAGGAGATTCTACAATTTGTATGTTAAAAAGAATAATTCAGCACTAAACTAAGAGCATCTCCACTAGTGTATCTTCAAATGAGGATCTTAACTAATTTTTTTTAATTATCTGATTTATTTTTAATCCTAAGAAACTT
>OVAX01004632.1:0-12362 GCA_900406405.1 Lepidium africanum | reverse complement strand
TTAGATGCAAAAAGGTTTTATGACATCTTAGATGCTGCAAACCAGCCTATCTACGAGGGATATAGAGAAGGTCTGTCTAAATTGTCTTTGGCAGCTAAGATGATAAACATAAAAACAGAATGTAATTCATCTCAATTNTTGTCTTTGGCAGCTAAGATGATAAACATAAAAACAGAATGTAATTCATCTCAATTATGCATGAATATGTGGACTGAATTATTCAAAGAGTATTTGCCAGAAGACAATGTGTGTGCTGAATCATATTACGAGATTCATAAATTGGTGCGTGGTTTGCCTTGTGAGATGATAGATATTTGCATTGACAATTGTATGATCTATTGGAAAGATGATGATCAGTTACAAGAATGTCAATTCTGTAAGAAGTTGAGATATAAGCCACAAGGGAGTGGGCGGAAGAAGGTACCGTATCAGCGGATGTGGTACTTACCAATAACAGATAGGTTGAAAAGATTATATTAATCTAAAAGGACAGTAACTGCAATGAGATGGCATGTAAAGCATTCACAGACAGATGGAGAGATCAATCATCCTTCAGATGCAAAGACGTGGAAACATTTGAATACGGTATACGAAGATTTTGCTAGAAATATTAGGAACGTTTATCTTGCTCTATGCACTAATGGTTTTAGTCCGTTTGGAATGTCTAGTAGACAATACGCCTTATAACCTTCCTCCGAGGATGTGCATGGAAAAAGGATTTATATTCCTAAGTATTCTAGTTCTTGGTCCTAAGCATCCAAAACGGTTGCTCGACGTATTTCTGCAACCTCTGATTCAAGAGCTAAAAGAGTTATGGACTCATGGGGTTCGAGCATATGATTGCTTATCCCAAACAAATTTTATGATGAAGGCGGTGCTTATGTGGACAATAAGTGACTTCCTTGCCTGTAAAATATTATCAGGGTGGACAACGCATGGGAGATTGGCTTGTCTATATTGTCGTGGGAAGACAGATGCATTTCAATTGAAGTATGTAAGGAAGACGTGTTGGTTTGATTGTCAACGGCGGTTTCTTTCATTGAACCATCCTTACCGATGAAACACGACCTTGTTCAGGAGTAAAGTGAAGGTACGGGATCCCCCACCACCGTATCTATTCGGGGAACAAATTGAAGCAGAAATTGATTATTATAGTGCTATGGAAACTGTTCCCCGAGGGGATGATTGGCATGTTCCAATTAATATGCCGGACTATCATCACAACTGCTATAAAAAGAGTATATTTTGGGAGCTGCCATATTGGAAAGATTTGTTGATTCGACATATTTTGGATGTGATCATCGAGAAGAACCTTTTTGAGAATATTATGCATACAATACTGAACGTAGCAGGAAGGACTAAAGATAACAAAAAGTCACAGTTAGACTTGCCAGTTGTTTGTGCTAGAAGTGAGTTGCATATCTAAAACGATGGCAAAATTCCTGTTCCCATATTTAGGTTGTCATCAAAAGCGAAAATAGTGTTATTTAGTTGGGTGTCATTAGAAGTGAAGTTTCCTGATGGATATGTTTCGAATCTCGCCAGATGTGTTTAGCAAGGGCAAAAGTTTACAGGGATGAAGAGTCATGACTATCATGTGCCCATGCAGCGGCTATTACCATTTGCTTTGGCCGAGTTACTTCCGAAAAATGTACATGAAGCACTTGTAGGTAATTATTTTAACCTAATTAAGTATTAATTAAGTAATGAATATATATCACCTTTATATGTGCTTTATATACTGTAGGTATTGGGGCCTTTTCTTGAGATATGAGTGCACGAACACTCACACAAGAAGGTTTAGAACAACTTTCAGCAAATATTCCGATCTTGTTGTGTAACTTAGAGAAGACATTTCCTCCTTCGTTCTTTGATGTTATGGAACATTTTCCAGTGCACCTTCCTCATGAAGCATTACTTGCTGGACCTATTCATATTCGATGGATGTACCCATTTGAGCGGTTTATGAAAAATTTGAAAGGCAAAGCAAAGAATCTGGCAAAAGTGGAAGGGTCCATCGTCACTAGTAGTCCGACAGAAGAAACCTCTCACTTCACATTGTACTACTTTGCACCCACCGTTTACACATGAAAAAGAGCACCTAGGAGATACGATGATGGTGGAGTGGCCCCAACTTATGCAGTAGAAGGAGTTTTTGATATATTCCCCAATATTGGTCGTCTTAGTGGGAAATTGAAAGAAGTTTTGCGGAGTAGTCCCGAAGACCGTCACACGGTACTAAAGTGCTCCTGTTTGAAAGGTATATATTTGTAAATTAATTGTATATATTTAATTTATGTGTCTACTATTACTTAATTATCATATATCTATATGTTTAATTTATTTGTAAGTCAGGGAAAAGAAACTATTGAAGGAATTTTAGAGGCTGAAGTACTCAAACAGAAAGATATGCACTTTTCACTCTAGTTGAAGGGGCAGGTGAGAATTAATTATTTAATTATGAGAATTCTAATTAAGTTATAATTAATATTTAGTATAAGAAAATAATTTATGTTTAATTTAACTGTGTATGTAGGTTGACTATGATGATCCATTTTATCCACAATGGTTTCATGATTTGATTCAAGGTCCAATTGCTAAGATAACAACGACACCCATGTATTTCACAAGAGGTCACACATTTCATACCTTTGAATACGGTAAAAGGCGAGCAACCGCCAATTGGGGAGTATGTGTGAAGGGTGAAACAGATTTCTATGGGATATTGTAAGAAATTATTGAAGTGGAATTTGCAGGATTAATTGGGCTGAAATGTGTGCTCTTCAAATGTGATTGGTTTGATCTCGTAGTTAACAAAAGTGTTCGATGCAGCAAATTTGGAGTTGTGGATGTAAACGCAAGGAGAAGATACAACAAATTTGAGCCTTTCATCATAGCATCACAAACAGAACAAGTTAGCTTCATTCCATATCCTAGGATAAAAGAATATGGAATTCATTGGTTAGCGGTTATTAAAATCACTCCTCGTGGTCAAATTATTGGAGGTGGAGATTTACTCTTGCAAGAAGAATCATGTATGGATAAACAGGCACCCGATCAAGCTATAGAGCAAGTTGTGCTAATTGATCCGCAAAACCGAGAATACGAAGACCACCCTGATGATGATGGCAATGAGGATCGTGATGAATTTGATGAAAGTGATTATCCCGGTAGTGGAGATGATAATAATAATGAAGGATCTGATTGATTGTGCCTCATATGTATGATAACGTTTTTAATGTATTAAATATGACAAATTAAATGGATCAATTGATGTATTAAGATTTTTAATCGTATTATTTTTTTTCCGTGAGGATAATAATTCATATCATTTAGATATATATATATATATATATGTTGGAAAGCATTCAAGATCAATTTCAACATTGTATTAGAATTCAAACTTATAAGAAATAGTTATAATTCGTATTCGAATTTCAAATAACCGAATTCAAACTTAATTATTATTTTACTTTACTATAACAGTATTTGTTGTTACGTGGCAACGCGTTTACGACAAACTCGATGTTACTGCGATGTAACATTATTCGTCGTAAACACGTTGAAAATTAACAACGTTGTTACGACAAACTCAGTTTACAACGTGTTTACGATGAATACTGTAACATCACAGTAACATCGAGTTCGTCGTAAACGCGTTGCCACGTAATGACGTTTATACAACAAACTTAGTTTACAATGCGTTTATGACGAATTTGTATTAAAAGATGCCGTTACGACGAGTTCGTCGAAAACGCGTTGTAAACGGACAATGAGTTCACGATGAAACGAAAATCTATATATATGCTAACAGATTTCATAGATCAGTTGCTAATTCCTCTCTTCACTTTCTCTCTCTAAGGTACTCTCTACCTTCTCTCTAGATTTCTCTTTATTGTTAATATATTAGGATGTATGGAACTAGGATATGTAGAATTAGGATAGATGGAATTTAGAATTTATGATGAAATTTAGATTTTTGAATAGAGTTCAGATTTTTCTATTATTGTATATTATTAATTGATTAATTTTCATATTATTGTAGATTTATCTATGACTTCCCGTAAGTATATACTTCGTGTCCACTACAGTGACTTCATTCAGAGCACTTCTTCTTCATTTGGCTCTACTAGAACGCCGACTTCTTCAACGGTACCGAAGACACAGTCACATACGATCCCTCCTCTGTCACAGTCACGACCGGAGCCGCACCCGGATGAACTCATCGACCCTCCACCGGTTCCTGGAGCTATTCATCCGGATTTCATGGTACCACCAGATGCACCCTATGCGTAGTATACAGTGGAGGATATTCTCGTCCATGCCAATCGTGGGCAATTGCCGATTTTGCATATCGATCGACATGCTGGTACTTATTGGTACATTTTCTATTTAGTAATAATTTTATTTAATAAATTTAAATGTTTAAAATTAAATTTACTTAAAATTATATATTTACTAATTACAATTGTTTTATAAATTCAGATTTGGTGTGGATAACAAAGTGGGGCAAAGTATTACGGATTGCATCAAAAGTTATTTTGTCGAGTCCAACCCTAATTGGACATCAACACCACACTACATTCGCGTAATGTGGTTTAAGATTTTTGCGGTAATTTTTCTTTTTAATTTGAATTATTTCATTTTATTTAACTTATTTAATTACTTAATACTATATCTTCTTTTTTTAACGGCAACGTTGAAACTTGGATGTCTCCATCAATGAGACCGTCAAGCACAAGTTTAACAAGAAAGCCATGAAGCGGTTTTGTAACACTATCTTTGATTGGAAAACAGATTGGGAGGTTAGAGGAGATGATGGCAAACCCTGCATTATGACCACCGCAGTTTGGGAAGGCTTGAAGAATTTTTGGGGAGACCCCAATACCGTGATGAAAGCTGCTCAGTGTTCTGCTACTCGGAACACTGTTGGTCCAGACTGTTTACCGCTCGCTATGCCTCACACTGCTGGACAGACTCCTTTTGGCGGAATCGCTCTAGAGATGGTAAGTTGGTTTATTTTAATTCAAAATTTTTTGTTCATTTATTTTTTAATTAAATAAATATTTAACTAAGTTTTACAATTTTTAGGCTGAGGAGTTAGGACATGTTCCTTCTCTTCCGGATTTGTTCAAGCGGACTCATCAAATGAAGTCTGGAGTTTTTGTCGAGGTTGAGGCTACACAACGAGGTTGTAGCTGCCGCTCAAGAGTGTCAGACTCAGCTTTCCCAGCAAACCTCCGATGGTACTCCTGTGGAATTTTCTACTTCAGAAATAGACACAATTTACAAACATGTAAGTAGTTAATATATACTATTTTAATATTTAAAATATATAAAGTTTTTACTTTCAATATTTAATTAATCATAGGTAATATAATTATTACCGTTTTTACCAGATTGCTCCGGAAAAAAAAAGGACGGGTTGTTGGAGTAGGATCCGCCCAAGATGTCCTGAGAGTCACTTCTTCTTAGATGGGGGAAAGCTCTCTCTATACTCAGTTGACATCTTCGCATAACGAAGTAGCGGAGCTAAAGCGAGAGATGGCTCAGAAGTTTGCAGGAGTGGAGTCTATGTTTGATATTTTGGTTGAGGGCAATCCCCATCTGATGGAGGTATTGGAGCGTAGACGTCAGGAACTCGGGATCCGGACTTCGACCAACGAGGATGTCGATTTAAACCGAAGAGTGGCTGAGGAGCAAGAAGCCTGTAGTACAGATTTTTTTGATGAAATTTTACAATAAATATTTGTATTTCTAATATTTTTGTAAAAAACTATTTTAAAATCAAATTTTATTTATATTGTTCATTTTCTAGAATTTTTAATTAAATCATAAAAGATTTTATAAATTTTTTTATTTTTAAAAAATAAATTATTCAACTTTGTCCCTAATTACTCATAAAAAAAATTTTCGTCCCGAATTCGTTGGGAAAGTTCGTCCCTAATTCGATGTAATCTAACGTCTTTAATTCGTTGTAAAATTTATCGTCCCTAGTTTTTTGTAACACTAACCGTCCCTAATTCGTCATTGTGCAAGATGTGTTGTAAATTAGTCGTAAAACAAACGACGTTAATTCGTCGTTAGTTTTACGATGAATTGACGTTGTTTATTTTACGACAAAATTACAACGTTTCTCTCTCCACCCAAAGTTTACAACGCCGTTACGACGAAACGTTTACATTGAATTTACGACAAATCAAAGGTCTTGCAAATTTGCCAACGAATTTACAATGAAAATCCTATTACGACGATCAATATACGACGAAACTCGATTCGTCCCTAATTCGTTGTAAAACCTGTTTACAACGAATTAGGGACGAAAATAACAGTTGTAAACTACTTGTATTCTTGTAGTGTAAGCTCTCTTACCTGCTTCTTGTTGGAGTAAGCCTAACATTAGTTACTTGCTGAGCAAGTCAGGTGGTTAGATTAGATAAGACTTGAGATATTTTAGGAGTTATCTAAAATACAAGTTTTCCATTTTGTAATAGGAACTTATTTAATCTATATAAGGATATTCAAAAAGTGTGGCATAACTTGTGAGATTAAGATTGAGAGTTTAGGTTTTGGATTGAGTTTCCTAAGCTAATAAAGAGAGTCATTTTTTATAATCTTTGATTTCATATTTTCTTTTACTAAAACAATAATTGGTATCATAGCCATGTTCTAAGGGAAAAATCGATTAAGAAAAGTGTTTGAAAACTCGAAATAGGGTTTGATCGTGATTAAGCTAAGGTGGTTGTGATCGTGAAATGGGAAGGTCGTGATCGTGAGCAAGGGAGGTTGTGATTGTGAGCTAGGGTGTTTTCAAAAAAAAAATTGATTTACAATGGGAGATAATCAAATCGTGTCACGTGGAGAAACCTAAAGGGGGAGGAGGCTCATCCTCCATATTATGTCCAATGTTGAACTCGATAAACTATACGGTTTGGGCTGTGAGAATGAAAGTTTGTCACAATGTACTTGAACTATGGGAGGTAACTGAGACAGAGATTGATGATAAGAAGAAAAATAATATAGTGATGGCACTCCTATTTCAATCTATTCTAGAGGATCTTATTCTACAAGTTGGGGAATTAAAATTAGCTAAGAAGGTGTGGGAGGTCATAAGAACACGAAAGCTAGGGGCTGAACGTGTTAAGGAAGCAAAGTTACAAATCTTGATGTCTGAATTTGATCGCCTTAAGATGAAAGAAACCAAAACTTTTGATGAATATGTGGCCAAGCTTTCGACAATTGCATCCAAATTCTCTTATCTTGGAGTAAAAATCTAAGAAACAAAGTTGGTGAAGAAGTTTCTTAAGTGCCTTCCTATAAAGAAATTCAGCATTATGGTTGCATCTCTTGAGCAACTCGTAGATCTAAAAACAGCAAGCTTTGAGGATGTTGTAGGTCGTTTAAAAGCCTACGAAGAGAGAATTCTCAAAGAAGAAGAGGAGATTCATGAAGATCAAAAACAATTGATGTATTTGGAATCGTAAAAACAAATAAGAAACCCTAATGAAGGATCAAGAGAAAGAGGAAGAAGAGGTCGAACAAATTCTAGAGGAAGAGGTCGTGGAAGAGGCAATGGAGATTTCGATATCTCTAAAGTAATTTGTTACCGTTGTGACAAATATGGACATTTTGCATCTAAGTGTCCGGATCGATTACTCAAGCTACAAGAAACACAAGAGGACAAAAAGGAACAAGAAACATAAGAGGGAGATGATTTGTTTGTTCATGAAATCGTGTTTCTTAATAAAGGAAATTGTGTACCAAGTAAGTTTGAGACAAAAGACAAGGAAGACAATACTTGGTATCTTTATAATGGAGCTAGTAATCACATGACTAGAGATCAAAGGTACTTTACAAGGATCGATGAAGGAGTCACCGGTAATGTACGTTTTGGCGATGATTCTCGTATAGACATTAAAGGAAAGGGATCAATAGCTTTTTTTGATGTAAAAGGGAATGAGATGAAAAAATGTATATTTAATCCCAGATTTGAAAAACAATATCATAAGTCTTGGACAAGCAATGGAGGAGGGATGTGATAGAAGGTTAAGAGGGGACAATCTTATTATGCATAACAAAGGAGGATGTTTAATTATGAAGGCTAAACGATCCCAAAATCGATTGTACAAGGAACGAATGGACATCAAAAATACTACTCAACTACATCTTACAAGGATTAGTGAATCGAGTATATGGCATTCAAGATTAGGACACATAAGTCTTGAAACAATGAAAGGGATGATTCAAGGAGGTTTTGTCAAGGGGTTTCCGAGGATCAATATCGAGAAGGAATTATGTGGATCTTGCTTGTTTGGGAAAGAAACCAAAAAAATATTTCCTCAAAGTAGTTATTTTCTGTGCAAAGAAGAAGCTAGAACTTGTTCATGGAGATCTTTGTGGACCAATCACTCCGACAACACCAGCTGAAAATAGATACATTTTAGTTCTTATAGATGATCGGAGAAGATATATATGGACATCTTTATTGAAAGATAAGAGTGAGGCTTTCCATAAATTCCAAAATTTCAAGGGGATTGTGGAATGAGAGGTCAAAGAAAGGATACAAGTTCTTAGAACTGATAGAGGGAGAGAATTCTTGTCACACAAGTTCAAAAGATTTTGTGAGGAGGAAGGAATCAAAAGAAATCTAATCGCACATTATACACCTCAACAAAATGAAGTTGTTGAAAGGAGAAATCGAACACTAATGGAGATGACTACAAGTATCATGAGGCATATGGGTGTGCCTAATTATCTTTGGGGAAAAGCAATTAGACGTTTGACTTATCTTATAAATCGAGTTTCCACAAGAGCATTAAAGGGCAATACACCCACTACAAAAAATTTGACCTATTGTGACAATTGTATTGTGACTATGAATATTAGTAATAATTTGTGACGTTTTATATAAAATTTTGTTACGAATTTTGTTTGTTACAAATCATTATGACTCTATTTTGTAACGATGTGACAAAATTGTTACTAGATTTATTCGTCATGAGTATATTGTGACGTTTTTGTTACTAATATGCATTTGTGACACTTGTGTTGCAACCATTTACAAATCGTTACAAATTCGTAACAATATCTTCATATTGTGACAAAATATACGTTATTGTGACAAAATATTACGTATCAATACAACTTTTTTCTTGTAGTGACCATATGAGATACTTAGAGGAAATACACCCTATATTAGTCATATTAGAGTTTTCAGATGTATAAGCTTTGTTAAGAATGTTGGAACACACTTGAGGAAGTTAGATGATAGATCTTGTATGCTTGTACACCTTGAACGGAACAAGGTCTAAAGCTTATCGATTTTTTGATCCACCTACTCGAAAGGTAATTGTTAGTAGAGATGTGATTTTCGATGAAACAAAGGGATGGAATTGAAGCAACAATACCACAAACACGAGTCATGATCAGGGTTTCTATTTTGAAGTTTAAACCAACGAGGATTGTGTAGGAAAAGAAACAAGAGAGGTTTCAAGAGGTGTTGATTCTCAACAAGGCATCAAAATTCCACAAGAAAATCTAGGAGAATCTGACAAAGAGTCCGATGATGAAATTGAGTGTGTTGATGAGGCTATTGAGTCAATTCCAAATTTGCGAAGGTCTCAAATACAAGCCACTAAACCCAAACATCCTGAAGACTATGTCTTGATTGTAGAGAAAGAAGGAGTAAGGTTATTGTTATGTCTAAACAATGAACCAAAGAACTTTGGAGAAGCATGGATCTTTACTTGTAAGGATGAGATAGCATCGATTGTCAAGAATGAAACTTGGGAACTAGAGGATCCACCGATCGGAGTCAAGTCAATTGGTTTGAAGTGGATTTTCAAGATTAAGCAAAACTCGGATAGGAGCATCAACAAATACAAGGCAAGGCTTGTTGCTAAGGAGTATGTTCAAAAGCATGGAATAGACTACGAAGAAGTTTTTGCTCCTGTAGCTAGACTCGAGACAATTCGCTTCTTAGTTAACCTAGCAGCATCTAATGGTTGGGAAATTCACCATCTTGACGTAAAAACGTCTTTCTTGAATGGAGAACTTAAGTAGATCGTATATGTGACACAACCAGAGGGTTTTGAGATAAAGGGAAGTAACCACAAGTTTATAAGCTAAGGAAAGCTTTATACAGTTTGAAACAAGCACCAAGGGCTTGGAATATCAAACTAAATCAAGTCTTAAAGGATTTGAATCTCGAGAAGTGCACTAAGGAACCATCGGTCTATAGAAAGGAAGTGGGACTTCTACTCATAGCCGTTTATGTTGATGATTTATTTGTCATCGGAACTAGTGAAGAATGATCGATGAGTTAAGAAAGAGATGGCAACCAAGTTTGAGATGAGTGATCTTGGAAGGTTGACATATTATCTTGGGATAGAAATCAATCAATTCGATGGAGGTATAACTTTGAGTTATAGAAGGTATGCTCTAAAGATACTTGGAGAATTGGGAATGGTTGATTGTAATCTAGTACACACACCAATGGATTCGGGTTTAAAACTATCAAAAGCTGAAGAAGAAAGGAGATTAATGTTATAGGTTTTCGAAAGAAGATTGGGTGTCCTTGATACTTGTTACATTCTCGACCAAATTTGTCTTTTAGCGTTGGAGTTTTAAGTCGATATATGAAAAGTCCAAGAGTCACATGGAGCTGCTATGAAACAATGTCTTAGGTACTTGAAGGGAACAACAACACTTGGTTTGACATTCACGAGATCTCCAACAAAAGTGCCAAGACTTGTTGGATATAGCGATAGTAGTTACAATGTTGATCCTGATGATGGAAGAAGCACCACCGGACATATCTTCTACCTCGTATCAAGTCCAGTGGAGCTCCCAAAATCAGAATATCGTGGCTCTATCATCTTGTGAGGCTGAGTTTATGGCTGCAACTGAAGCGGCAAAACAAGCAATTTGGCTTCAAGAGCTTCTAGGCAAAATCACAAGTTTTACTAGTGAGAAGGTAACAATATGCGTTGATAACAAATCAGCCATTGCACTTACCAAAAATCCTTTGTTTCATGGAAGAAGTAAGCACATACACACAAGATACCACTTCATAAGAGAATGTGTTGAGAATGGCAAAATTGAAGTAGAACATGTTCCCGGAAACATGCAAAAGGCGGACATTCTAACTAAGGCTCTTGGAAGGATTGAGTGCTAAGAAATGAGAGACTTCATTGGTGTCAAGAACATTGAAGAAATTGATGTTAAGCTTAAGGGGGAGAATGCTGGAGTAAGCTTAACATTAGTTACTTGCTGCTCAAGTTAGGTGGTTAGATTAGATAAGACTTGAGATATTTTAAGAGTCATCTCAAATATAAGTTTTCCTTTTTGTAATAGGAACTTATCTAATCTATATAAGGAGATGCCCAAGGTGTGGCATAACTTGTGAGATTAAGATTGAGAGTTAGGTTTTGCGTTGAGTTTCCTAAGCTAATAAAGAGAGTCATTCTTTATAATCTTTGATTTCATATTTTTGATTACTAAAAAAAATACTTCTTCATTGGTTATTTGTACGCTTCTTCTTCGGGTTCGATCGGTGGTTGTGCTCGTCTGAGTCATGTTTCTCTGTTTAGAAGGTTGGTTTGCTCCTTGTTTGTACTTTAAAGACCTGATCCAGGTCTGGTCTTTTATGGGCTCTATTGTGGCGTGATTTGGTCTGTTATGATCCGGCTTCGCCAGTTTCAGAAGAAGTGTATCATGTTCCTATCCATTTCTGCCATTAGTTCTTCTCAGTCTCGCTTTGTTAAGCTTCGTTCCGTAGTGTCGTGTAGCTCTGGGTTTTGGATTGTTCTTACCAGTTTAGTCGATCCTTCGTCATCTGTGAGGTATTCTTAGTCGTCATAGGAGACTCCGCCATCAGTTTCGGCTTTGTTTTGTCTCTGATGATTTCATTCATCCGGTTCAAGGTTGCGGGCTTTAAAGTCCTTTATCTTTTAAATGTTCTAGTTTAGTCCTTTTAGAGTTTTATTTTATTTTATTTCAACTTCTTTTTCTGGGCATAGTTTTCGGGAAAATTTTATCTTATGCCAGCTCTTGTATTGAAACGATGTATTCCTTCCAGATTTTATTTTAATTCAGATGACAAAAATAAAATCCAAAGTTTTAACCTGCACTTATGGTAACTAATATTTCACCGAGTCACATGGAGATTCTTAGAAGGGCCGAAGATATTTATTATTTTGGTTTTAATCCGATGACATTATAAACAGAGAAGATATGATATCAAAGAGTTGATTAGAAAAGTAAAAGAGAGACAGAAAACAGAGAAAAGATTAGATAGAGCTAGTCGGGTTTGTCCGCTAGGTGCATGTGCATTGGTTGATGGGATTCCAAGGGTTGAGGTT